>JAEIFU010000985.1:0-87082 GCA_018904235.1 Lordiphosa stackelbergi
CTTTTGGTTATGTGACGTCACCAAAAAAAAGCGAGGTATGGGGGGTTGTGAGCCATTTGAAAAATAGTCGGTTTTGACTTTAAAAGAGAATATTGCAATGACGCGCAATAAAACAGAGGAAAAACTCTCCAAAGAAATAAAAAAAGCATTAAAAAGGCAAACAAAAGAACAGCCACAAGCAAAAAAGTGCTCGTATATAAAAGAACAAAGCCTGATGCCGTCAATCAATTTGCACTCTTCATTTATATTTCATAATTCAGAATATGAGAAAAATTGTTCGTTTTTTCATTTAATAAAGAATATTGGCTTAAAAACACGAATTTTGAACTTTTTAGATGGGACTCTCACAACCCCCCACAAATTTTCGAAATGTCAAAAAAATCACTTTTTTTCAATATGAAATAAAAAAACCCAAAATTTTATTTTTTAAAACAAGTAATGAGGAAAGTTTTGCGCATCCTTTGCCTAAAAAAATTTAGGCTAAAAATACAAAACTTACAGAACGAAAAAATATTGATTTTTGGCGAAGTTATGTTCGAAAAACAAAACTATGATCACAACCCCCCACTCTCCCCTACATATTTACCTAGGGAGCACAATCTTGTCTCTTTTTTGACTGGCTAGTTTTAGCCGGTTCACATAAAATATATATTCTTAAGCAGTTTATTTTTTATACACTCAGCCTGAGTCATTTCCCAGTTATTTCCACTTCCTACAAATATGCCCAAAAATAAACTGTACACATAATTTACAAGAATTCTGTACACTTGGCAAAAAAGTTTGAATGGCTTACATTTTGATTGACAATGTATTGTAAATTAGCTAAGCTTAGATGGATTGTTCGTTTGCCACGATAATATATCGTGTCATAGCGTCATGTAACAGGAAAACTTGTGCAACGTTTCAACTCGATAGTGTAAAATCTGAGTTACTAGACAGTGTAGATTAGAGTTCTTCAACGATAGCCCTCGGCAGAGCTTAATTGCTAATTCTTACCGAATGCTGGTCGAAGTCAACCTTCATTGTGTGTTAGAGAGAGACACAGTCATGTTTTAGCGCTCTCTGCTTGGGGAACCCTGTTGATGCATATTGCAATATCGACTGGTCTTATAGCTCAGATCATAAATATTCTAAATAAATAATATTGTGACATATGCTTGTCAAAAGCTATTGAATCTAAGATTCGCATGAGCATTGTTGTATGCTAGTATATGTTCGGAAGAGACCTCCTTCTCTTGGCTGTATTTACATAGTTGGGTGTTTGTGTTTGTTAATCCCAACTTGTACATAATTGTTGTTGGATAATTTTTTAGTAAAATTTAAAAAAAAAAACCAAATGAGGTAGTCTTTCATAGGTTTTTGGGTGCTCCGATATTATTTGGCAATATTTAACCGATCGCTGGGGAGGGGGCTGACTTAGGGAGAAGGAGGGGGGTTATTGTATATAAAAAAATCAATTAGGGTATCGTTTCATAGATTTTCGGATCCTCCGATTTCATTCCTGGCAATATGAGGATAAAATCTAAGAAAAATCATAAATGGGTAGTGTTAAAGGTTTTTGGTTGCTCTGATTTAATTTTTGGCAACATTTTTTTGATCGGGTGGGTGGGGGATGACAGCGGAATAACGTTCATGGAACCTTCGAAACTGTGCATTTCCGACCTCAGGGTTAATTATCTCGATTTTTAAATTTCTGCCGGTCAGTTTTTAATACAATTGAAAAGTGTGTTTTATAATTTGAAAGAGACATCTCCATACACATAAAGAATAGGAATGTATATTTTTGATCAGCTTGACGATCTGAGTCGATTGAGCTTTGTCCACTCAGACTGTTTCTGTCTTCTTTAGACGGAACCGCCCGAATCGGATGACTACGTCTTGTAGCTGCCATATGAACGATTGGAAAATAGGTTTTAGTGAGAAAATTTTAAGAATTCTGTTCTTTATTGCAAATTTCTGTTCGATGCGAACTTCAAATCGAAATTCATATAACCTTTTATCGAGAGGCTTTCCACTATAATTTTAAATAAATAAATTTAATCATTGGGTCAACATTTTGCTTGATATTTTTCACTGTAAACACTTCTAATTGCATTCCATGGCGGCTCCGATAAGAAATTCGATAAGATAGATTGATATAAATAAAACCCCGCTTGCAAATTGGTATCTGGCTACATTTAGTACACACGTTTCGTATTTTATTTATGAAAAATCGTAAACTGCTCTACAGTTAAAAATGTATTTAATTAAGATAAGGCTGCGGCGAACCTTAAATAGATATTAATCATACATACACATGTAGTATTATTTAGTTTATCAGTAAGTATGCAGATCAAGTTGAATAGTGAATACATTTATATATAGAGAACTTTGTTTTTGTGTTAGCAGCTATATACAAGGGATGGTTGGTAATATTAGAACCGCTTTTCTTTGCGTTACAAATTAAACTTTTTTTTCGCATAAATATCTACAACTTAAGCTAGTGATTATCAATAAGTTAAGATTTCTTTAGTGAAGAGAGGGCAAAGGGGAGATGAGAGTCTACAATTACATACAATATTTTACAGGGGCACGGCTGGGTTGCGCAAACCGAAAGTGCAATCGTTTTTATTATCGTAATATTATGTGTAGAAGCTGCAACGTGTTGTCCAGCATCAAGGTCATGCTTCGAATTATAATTTTATATAAATAAAATGCATTTTTCTCTTGTTTGGGGTGATTGAAAACAAAGTCTTAAGTCCAGCGTAAGTCACAGCTTATTGCATTTTGGAAACTTCAAATTTGGTATTGATAATTTCCTCATCGGAATCGAGTACGGGTAGAGCTGGATCTCCCATGGATGAGGGTATATTTTCTTCTACCCAACGTAAATCATCTTCCTCGGTTGTGGTAGCAGTTCGTGAATTGTTTGAACTCTTGACTTGACCATTTTGCCCACGCATTTTAATGCCATAGGCATCGGCCACAAATTGATCTTCCTCATCTGGAATGAAAAATAAGGTGAGAAAGTTAATTTGGTTAATCTTTAATGGATTGAGGGTGAAGAAATAATCTGCTTGTATACCAATTTCAATTTTTTTATTCGCTTTATGGTTCGTGATACTTAATTCATCTCATCTTAAGAGGGGGGACATCTAAGTAGAATTTTTCGAAAATCGAATTTTTTTTTGGCTTAAATGCTTTAGGGTCTTAAAAATAACATACCAAAAAATTGAATCCGCCATAAGTTTCTAAGTGTCGAAATTTTTTTTTTTTTTAACTCGACAGTGTGGGCAATGGCTCCAAAACCGATGAATTCTGTCAAAAAATTTTTAGATATTGCTACCAATATTGCAACAAGTTTTTTTAACGATGGCCTATTTATCAATTTTGAGAGCATTTGATGTCATGGACTTGACAATCGGCTCGAAAAGTTTCAAGTTTTGCCAGAAAGTAGACCAGTATTGCATTAATAAAGCTGAGCAATCATTGAGCGATGGAGCAAAAAAGGCTCGCCTTGACTTAAAAGCAGCTCGGAAGGAGAATGGACAGAAGGACATCGATCTAGAAGGCCAATTGTATGGTGCAGGCATCGCAGAATAAATATACATGAATAAATTTCACGATTTTACAGTTCTTTAAACTTTAAACGCGTTTATCTCGAAGCCACTTTTTTCAGCTGGCCGGACACATAACTCAAGCAAATCTTAACCGATCGATCTGAAATTTTTTAAGATTTTTTTTTAATGCATTTAATGCATAGCCATAGGTATTTCCGATTTACTGACAAAATTTCAGATCGATCGGTTAAGATTTGCTTGAGTTATGTGTCCGGCCACGGAAAATAGGGTCTACGGAGAAATGATACACGACCGCCATTTTGTAAAAATCGAAAACCATTTCGAGTAAATGTATCACACTATAGTACCTCATTCACAAATTTTTGATTGGCCCTTCCATTTGGCCAAAAAAATTCTGAAAATCCATTTTTTTTGAGCTACTTAGATGTCCCCCCTTAAGTGGGGGGGTAGGGTTTTAAAATAATTTTTTTTTTCATTTTTTTTATATTTTTTTTCTGAATGAACAACATGTTGAGAATATTGTGTACAAAGTTGAAGTCAATCCGAGTAAAACTTACGGAGTTACAGCGTTTCAAACGACCGGCCGTGCTACCTGATTGCTACCGTATGAAAAACTTTAAATCGATTTTCCCGAAAACTACTTTTTCGAAGTCCGTGTTCACTGCCATTTGAAAACTACTCGACCGATTCATTTCAAACTTTCTACACATTTTCTTCATATAAAATACCTCCCCCTACGTTTAGTAAAAAATTTTTTTTTAACATTAAGGGTGTTTCCCACCCACAAAATGGCGGAAATTTTAGTCGAAAATAACGGTTCACACTTTAGATGGCCGCCAAAAATTTTTAAATTAAAAAAAAAAATAATCAGAGAACGTTGGGGGGAAGATTTATTTATAATTTAACTAAATTTTTATGGTTTTCCATTTTCCGATAATTTCCGGCCGAGTTACAGTGAACACCGCAAATTGTTTTTATTTCAAGACGTCCAGGGCGAAGCTCTGTCACGGGCTAATGGTTTAATATTTTTGCATGAAAAATTAACAGAACATAGTCAAAACTATGCTAAATAATGTATAGAAGGTTTGAATTAAATTGCGCAATCGATATTTGAGATAAAAAATCACAAAAAAGTGTTTTTTTTACGCTGAAACCCTTACCCCTCCCTTAAAGCTTTGGTCATTATTAATGTAAGCCACCAAATGCACATTCAATCCTTTTTGCCTATGAGACCTGGATTCTACACCGTTTGAGATGCTTCCCTAGGCTTTGACCAGTATGGAAAAAGATCCATTTTATTAAATAGATAGCTCGATTTTATTCAGCTCTGCCAACGATTTTACCGCCTTGACCGCCCTGGTTGGGTTTCCATTTTGAAAGTCCCTTTAGATAATGGCGTTCTGTGCATAGGTAGGTAAACTTCGATAGCCATTAGTGAAGGCAGGACCCCAGAGTAGCTTAGTCTCGCATGTGTTTCTGAGTTTCGATCACTCCTGGTTTCTAGTATTTTCTGCACTTGCAATTGTTGGTGATGCCTAAACAAACTGCCTGGGCGGCCAATGAGTATTTCCACTCATAATCTACATTCCCTGGGAAGAAAGTGTAAAACGTAGAGACTTAGCTTATCTCTGCGGTCTTTGTACACTATTATTATAGGTAACTAGCCGAACCCGCTGCGACTTTGTGACATTGTGTCTTTTTATCTTGTAGACAGTTTTGAGTTCGCAGCTGGTAAAAATATATCAAATCTTTGCTTGGTAAAATTAAATAATTTCCAGAGGTCGCATTAAAACTGTCCCCCGTTTGCATGTGTCAGAAAACGACCGCTTTCGCGCGATCACATTCAATAAAGGTACCGACACAACCATCAACTACGCTCTCTGCCTCTCTTTGGTTGTGAGACGAGAGAAACACATTTATTTTTAATTTTTTCTGTCAGGTCTGACTCGGGCCCTTTTGCATCGTTGTGTAAGCTCACAGCTTAGGCTCGGCTAACAATGTGAGTGTGTGAGAAAAACTACTTGCCTTCTCTCGCATTTGATGAGCGATTGACTGACTTGGGCCTGATATGGGGTTGCTCTCAGACCGATCAGTGCTATGTGTTCAACGACAGCCACCGAGCAGTGAGCAAGATTGCAGCTAAAATTCGGGTAAGGGAAGCCCGAGCCCGTTTTGTTTTTGTTTTTTTTGGTCAGTGCGAACTGAACATTGGGTTGAGAGTTATTTGCGAGCTATGATATTTTTCCATCCCGTCGTAAAGGTCCCAACCTAATTTTATTATATATTAATCCCTTCCTGTCAAATGGATGCTGAAAACATACCTCTCCCGCACGACCTCATAGTGAATTTCGAGTCTTATTGCCTAAATTGCCTTTCCCGTTTATTCCACATCCCCTCCTCCTACCGTAGCAGCTTTCATCTGTTTCAGAGAGCCACCAGATGCAGGCATATTTGTAATACACACATACCTTATATGTGTGGTTATGTGTCGTTTCCTCTCATGCTCACTCTCTCTAGGGCTCTTAGCAAAACAGCTTAGTCCACAATATTGCCTGAGCGCCACAGTTCATTTATGTCCCCAATACAAACTTTTCTATGGCGTTTTTACCCACGTCGCAAGAAAAATTCCAAATTTTCTTTCTTAGTGCGTGCCTGCATAACTACATCTCTAGGATAAGCAGTTTTGGCTGTGGGTTGATAATATGTCAGTCAGTCAGACGGGCCTACAGTCACATTCCGCTATCTGCTGTTTATTTGAGCTATTGGTAGTTTATATTGGTTTCTGTGCAGGGTTCTTGGAGAAATGTTAAACCATTTGTCAGGACGACGCCTTCTTTAGCATGCGACGTCTCTCTTATGCTTTTGGTGGCTGGGTACACAGTAGAATCGCACCGACTTCTAAGTCCGTTAATATTAACGACCGTTTATAAAGATATTTACTCTTTCTTCTAGCATATTGTCAGTTTCACCGACAGCGAATACCTTCGCATGGAATAAGCTGCATTCATCCAAAAGCTTATATCACAGCCTTGTCTCTAGGTCTGTACCATCTGTACATCTGTGTTTAGCTGTGATTGGTTTTTCAGAACAGTTTTTGGATAAATGAATTTAGACAGAAGATATGGACACTTCTACTACTGCTAGGTAAAGTGTCATTGCTAAGCGTTTTGCCGCCTTTTGCGCGGTTACTCAAATGTCGATTACGAGTATGGTCCTGATGGCTATCGCAGACTTCAGGGCCACTGAATAATACCAAGAGATCTCCATAAGTTTGAAATAGGTTGTCTTTCCTGTTGCCACACTTGTATTGGTTGTAGCAGAATTGATCTAAAAGTAGATCCAATGCATTATGGAAGATGAGAGACCTTATGTACTGCTCAGCATCTTCTTGGATGTATAAAGCGTGGTTCTGCCCTTTTTCCACCCTTTTGGCATTATCAGAGAGTTACTTATTCTAGAGGGATAATATTCGTTATCTTATGTAAAGAATACTGGATATCTATTTCTCCCACGAAATATATTTAAGTTAGCGTATTTTACGGTTGTTTAACCGTTCTTTGAACTTTCAAGCCCAAGTAACCCCTTAAAAGTTGAAGGTGGTTTCTGGATGAGAGCTTGTTTGAAAGTGAATAAGTGAAAAGTGAAGCCCATATGAAAAATTTCGAACACAACTTTGATATAAAGCTAATGAGCGTTAAGTCCGTATTTGGATTCGAATTTTTTGACAACAATTACACCACGTGAAGAATGCAACAAAACACTTAGTCTTAAATTTGGTTGCCATGAAGTGATATTCCATCTTATGTTGGATAAAAAACAGCGAAGAACTGACCATGAACAATTATAAACATATCCAACGTCTAATAATAACTTGAATTGGAGGAGCTTGGATGGAGGTTTTTTATTAAAATATTTAATCCGAAACCCCTGATTTTGGTGAACATATTTTCATATGGGCTTTACGTCCTTGGGCTTTATGTCATGTCACCATTTTAAGCTTTAAGTAGCGTAAACTGTCAGTTATTACCACTTTAAGTAATGTTTCGAGGGGAACCATGAAAGCAGCAACTTGTTTTAAAAAAATCCACAAATTTTTTGAGTTCCATTACGACGATTTGTCAAATCTTTTCAGTTAAAAGTTTGAATAAAAATTGTAGTTTGTATACCCAATAGGTTAATTTTAAGCACGAAATCTATCTAAAATTATTCCTCAACATTTTAGGATTTAAGTTTTGTATTTGGCTGGCTCGAGGTCGGTGGAGAGTTACAATTCAATGTAATCAACACAAAACAACAGAAATTAATTACAACATTTTGGAATAGCTATAAGTATGTCCTTACAACGATCGCGGTTTCGAAGATAATCACATCTTCTCGTCAACGGATTTTTGTATTGCATATTCACATTCAATCAACCACACCGTCTTTCTTATATAACTAGGCGTCAGCGAGTAAAGCATTGAGAATTTCAATGTGTCAACGTCATTTCAACGTCGCGAATTAATTTTAAATTATTTTTAATAAAATAAAATCTTATTTTTACGTACCTTCTTCGTCTTCATCTTCTGGATTATCCAGCAGTGGTGTAAACGCATAGCGTTGATTATTATTTGTGGGTCGCCACAAAATCATGATAACCAACAGCAAGACAGAGAACAATATATGCCAAAAGCCCGTATCTATCCAGATATCACGCCAGCCCTACAAAAAAAATATTAAATTATCCAATGATAGCAAAATCCTCAAAAAAACCGCCAACTTACAGGCGTACAATTCTCGGTTCTACGCAAACGCAGAGCAAACAACATAAAGATGACGGAAGCGATAACAGCAAAGATCAATGTGTTGGTAAAGTGCCTATACAGCGACAGCTTCACCATATTTCTAAAATACAAGAATTAAGCTTGGGGGTCAAGCACATTTACTTGGGCTAAACTTTAAATCTTACCTTCTCAAACGCAGCGTGCGGGTTGTCTGCACCAACGAAGTGAATATCCACCAACAAATTCCCGTGTCAAGTATGGCCAAAGGAATGCTAGCCATAAGCAATTCACTGCGATCATTACTCACATTCGTAATGCGCAAATAACTCTCCACACAGGCCAAAGTAAAGTATAAAGCACCGACGCCCACTACACGATGCAGCATGGGTCCCAGACGAGGTCTATAATTAAAGAGAAAATATATTAATCTACTTCTTCATTTCGTACGTCAACTACTCACTTGACAATTCCAAATCCCAGACTCATTATAATCACCAGCATGCGGGCCAGTGTGCGTTTAGCACACGATACAAATTCAGCCACCAATTCGGCATGTTGCACAGGTATTCCAGTATTCGTCAGTGTCTGATATTCAGCATAGAAGAAGGCCTTCTCCAGCATGCCCAACAATATGACGCCACCAATCCAAAATTGTATTCTTAGTAAATCTCGCCATTGAGAGAATGATACAAATAGCCAAATCACGCCAAAAATCACATAAACACCGCACATAATCAAATAGAACTTTTGGATACGAAAAAGGGAAGGAGAGACACGTAAACATTACAGGGAAAGAAAGAGAAATCATAGATGTAATTACCGGCAAAAATGGCCAATCAATCGCCGAGATAAAGCCATGTGGACCCAGGAACTCAATGTGTACCAAAGTATTAAATTTCTGATTGGGTTGCTGTGTTGATATGGTTAGCTCAAGCACATAAATGCTATCCGCATCTGTGGTTGCTATCGGATGTTTGGCGGGCTACAAAAGAAGATTTTTTTGTTTTTATTAATTTCCGGGTTTTTATTGAGGGCATAAGTTTCCGCTTGTAAACTACGCCAATGAATTGGCAATTAGATTGATAACTAAAACCAGGGCTGCAAGCAAAACAACATTTCGCATCTCTAACAAAAATGTAATATTAAATCTTGTTTGTTTGGACATACAGGATGCCTTTCAAAATGTCCCACCTGGTGCCATTACCACTGCTTTGGGGGATGTGGGAATTCATCAACCTTATGCTCTCAAGTAGAACAGTGAATTCAAGTCTTGGTGGTGCAACCGCTCGCAGATTCGTACACCGAGGCACCACGCAAGGGGGTGTTCTTTCCCCGCTTGTGGGGTCGTAACAGTCAACCAACTGCTACGCCTCATGGAGGCGGCGGGACATGTAGTGGTGACTTATGCAGACGACATTGCTATATTCAAATGCGGAAGTTTCCCACAAACCTTATGTGACCTCATGCAGAAGGAAACTTGATGTCTAAACAGTTAGTGTGCATTACAGCCCTGAGATTAAAAGAGTCTGAAGCCTGTAACACTTAACAATACTAAACCACCATAGCGCGGTTCCCGCCATTACAGACTACTGTATACCCACGTCATTCCACAAACTCTCAAATTCCATCAATGTTTACACAGATGGATCAAAGCTCGATAACAATATAGGAGGGGAAGTTTTCTCCACAGACTTAAATATGGCAATCTCTATTCGGCTCCCTGATCATTGCAGTGTGTACCAAGCAGAATTGGTTGCCATCCAGGAGGCCGCCAAATACCTAAGCACACTCATGATCAATGAAGGGAACATATACATTTACTCAGATAGTCAAGCAGCTCTAAGGGCTCTTCACTCGCACACCAATAACGCCAAAACACTCTTAAATGCGATCGCTCAGCATCTCCGTATCCACCTTGTGAGGACTTTATTGTTGAAGTCTCACAAGTAAAGTATTTGGTAATATGTAAGAGGAGTAAGTGTAAGTGATATTTATATTTATACTTACATTTATATTTATAGTTAAATGTATATGTAGATTTATAATTACTATACTTAGATTTATACTAAACTATGTTGGCCGCACAAGGGTTAAGGTGTACGGCGAATTGGTTGCAGGAGGTATTGATACTGCAAGCACTTTTTGGCGAAAGAAGTCCACTGCTTTGATTGATTCTTGGCCCTTTATAGCGGTTATTATTATACTATTAGCCTTTGGATAGCGATTAAACATTGCCAAACGTTTCTTTAAAGTAGTCAGACGCTTGCTTTTATGGTCGAGTGTGAGCAATCGCAGCACCCATCGCACGCAAAGCCTTCTCAAGTGCAAATACCATGTAAAATTTTATGGGTGCACACTAGACCGGACTTTTTATACCCTTGGAGAGCGTATATTAAAATTGTCCGGATGTTTGTAACGCATAGAAGGAAGCATCTCCGACCACATAAAGTATATATATTCTTGATCAGCGTGACGAGCTGAGTTGATATAGCCATGTCCGCGTGTCCGTCCGTGTGTCCGTCTGTTTCTATGCTATCTCCTCCGTCAGTTTTAAAGCTATCGTAACTAAACTTTGCACGAAGTCTTTTGGTACAAATACGCTGCACATTTGTCGGAACCGGCCGGATCGGATGCCTATAGCATATAGCTGCCATAGGAATGATCGGTCGAAAAAATAGTTTTAGTGAGAAGAACTTTTTTGTTTTCATTGGTAGCGTGTTTGTACGTTTCAGTTATAAATATTATCTGTCTCAACACAATTTTAGAGAGTTTGATCAAAATCGGATGAATATATCGTATAGCTGCCATATAAAAACAAATATGCAAAGAACTAGACAAAAAATTACTATTCATATAAGGCAGGTACGGTGCACACACACCTACAAGGAATTTTGTCAATTTGGCGTTGTCTGTTGCTATCAGTTTTTGAACCAGTGATGCCTTTGGAATTCCAAAAAAGTTAGAGTAATGCTGCAATGAGTTGGCCTCTGCCGATTTACAGAAGATAATCAAAGCCTGCTAATGATAGAATTGGGAGGTTCTTGATACAGCAGTACAGTCGACTATCTCAGCTAGCAATTTAGCAAGCGGTCAGCAAGCCAAGCTTAAAGTAAGATTGTTTTTGCCAGCGCTGTCGTATGACATTTAGAAAACACTTGCTTTGATAAGCAGTTTGTGCGGCGACTGAGCGAAATTTCGTGCTCACTCTCTTACTCTCTCTTGCTCTCTTAGCAAAACTTCTGATCGTTAAGCGCTAGGCAGCTGTAGCTGTCAAGGCAGGCACAAAAAAGTTAAGGTTGAGCAAAGGCAAGAAAAAAAATTGTGTATCTCATTCTCGTTGTCATTCTTGAAGAGAGAACAAGTAAAAAATTTTTTTCGGCAGCAATAATATAAAAAAAAATAAAGAAGCGGATTATAAGCGTGCATTTGAGCTTTCACTGTCGCCACTGCCATTCGTCGTATGTAACAATTCTTTCTTGCAGTTTTAAAGTCAACTATTTACATTTATATTTAAATTCTATTGCAGAAATTGTTAACTTGCGAAAATGGAGGCAAGGAAGAGGACTTTGTTTTTTTCTTTAATAGTAGGGAAACGCTAATTTAATTCAATATTATTTTTTTAAATAATAAAAGTATCCGTACAGAATACTCAAAAAATAAATGTTATTGTAATTATTTCACTAACAATACGTGTTTTGTAACCGTATTAACCATGAATTATAAAACACGTTTTGCAATCATCTTTTTTTTGCTTATAAAAAGGGGTGCGTTCAATTATAAAACGCTTACCTTGATGCTTATCTTTGAACGCTTACAAAACGTGTATATTCATATGAAATTGTTTTGCTGGGATCCTCCTTTGTAAGTTGTTTGGTATGTAAAAAATATATATTAATCACATACTAGTATATATTCACTGAGCGGTTGCGCAGTCGACTCCGCTTCTGCCAGAAATTAATCAGGTTCTTTGCTCTGAGTTTCGCTCTCTATGCATTTGAACATATATCCGGCTCTCTCTAATTACTGTGGTTTTCAATGCGTACAATAAGAATCTCAGTACCGACTATGGCTTAACACGACTCAACATTGTAAGGCAGCGTAAATTTTATCTCTAATACCTATTGCTCCATGACTTATTGACCTGGAGCCTGCAAAAGCGTACGAACTTTTGCATTAAAAAAAAAAGTTGTAGAGATTTTTGGGTACGTGTGCTTCTCACTTAGGGAAAGCTTTCTTTTGCCAGTCTGCAAACCGGTTCGGTACAAACACTTTGCGTCCCTCGAACCGGACCATGAACCGAAAATTTCAAATATATATCCTACTGAAACCTTTGAAAGCCTTTTCAAAGGATCTATCAATTATAACAGTAACTGTCTAAATTTTCACCGAAAGCAGAGAAATCTGTAAATATTCTAACAATCCATGAAACCAGATTCGAACCAAAAACTGTCGTTTGATAAATTCAGGGTCCGGTCCTCGGAACTGCGGACCGAATCTTCATCAAAATTAAAAAAAAAATTTTCCAACCTTGCTAGACTGTGCGGCATTCTTTTGGGCCTATTGGGCGGGAGATTGGCTGCAATTTTCCTTCACTTCATAAATGAAATTTCGTCGTGTAAGTACGGGATAATTGATTTTGTAGTATTCGAGGTCCTATTGCAAATGTTATTGAGAAATATATATTGGGATTCGAAGTTGTTTGAATTCTGGTGCAAAAGTCGAAAGCTTCATATCAATTAGTTCTTCCATTCGGAAAAGGTGCGATAGTACAAAGTTTAAATATGACCAAACAGTCCATAACCGCGGTTCGGATAGCTATAAAAACTCCAGGCTTAAATTCTAGAGCGGTTTCGATCCCTGGTCTAAATTAAATTTATGGATTTTATCGACGATTTCTGATATAAGGCTCTCTTTTCGGCGTTAGTTCCGCTGGAACGACCACAACGAAATTCGGTAAATCACTTCTTTACCATTAAAAGTTATAGAGTCCCTAGAGAGTTTACCAAAATATTATATTAGTGTGCACCCGTTCTATAGCTTTCAATTGTCATACATTAAATAGTGATCAGGTTCGCAATTGGGTTTTGCTCCCACAAGGGAGAGCAGGCTTGTAGGCTTAGTTAATGGGGAATGCCAAAATTGATTGACTCCTGAATCTCTTACAATTTTAAAACGAATCTAATTTTTCAGAAAAAATAATTCTCAGAACATCTGCCCAAGTTGTTTGAAATTACCTTCAATTGATTCAACTAACTTCAGGGTATAAAACACAAATGCGATAAGGGACCCAAACATTGATAACACACAGAAGGGGAAACAATTTCTATGTTATTTTATCCCCCGCCTTCACCTAGAGTCTGACTCATAATAATTGCAGGTGGAACTTACCGAATGTGGAGATTTCAGGGGATGCGTTTCCTTCGTCTGACCCGGCAATCCCTCTGCGCTTTTGTGTAGTGTGATAAGGCCATTGCAAGGTGCCGAGATGGTTTGCGAATAGACCAATTTGTTGATGCTTACATTTTGTTGCATATTCGGATTCTCGCTAATAAACTGAAGCTAAATTGAGGAAGAAATATTTGTCAGTATTGAAGTCCAATTCTAGAGCTGAGCTCATTTTACCTTGTCATTGTCATAGATACACGAATGTTCGCTGAGTTTAAGCACAATGGTCAATTGCACTGGATCAGTTTCTTTCGAGGTGCACTCCAATACTAAGGCAAACAAAACGGAAAAAAAATGTAAATGAGTCAACGTCAACACGTTGCCAGTGATATAAGGAAAAGGAAGGGGTACAAACATTGAGCATAGATCTGTGTGTTGGCCAACAGAGGCCGCTGCTCTCGAATCTTTGGAATATCCTGGAAAATAAGCAGGAGGTTATTGTTATTGATTGTGCATTTGTTTTGATTAGGCTCCAGCCTCTCACCGCATCCACCACAATGGGAATATTAACAATTCCCGGATCAGATCTGGCGGCCACGTTCCAAATTAGCGTCAACGCAAATGCAACAAGCGTCGACGTTCTGGGCATTTTGTTGGCCGGTTCCAATTTCAAGGGGTTTCTCAAGTGTACTGCTTGATTCTTGAGTTGGTTTTATGGATTAATAAAGTCCACTTTGATATTTTTGTAATTAGGGTGACCAGCCTCGATTTATAAATTAGTGTGGCCACATTCGATGTGTTTACGAATTGGTGAGACCAGGCTCGATTTCTAAGTTTATGCAATGAAATTCATGATTTCTTTTATTTGTAACAAACAATTTCTGCCTGCAGCTTTTGTAAATTGTTAAAATAACGCAACGTTAGGCCGAGCTTACACTGGGGCACAGCGCGTTACGTTTCAGTATCACAGCGCAATGTGAACGTCAAATGACTTGACACAAAAATCGTGAGTAGCCAATGTAAACACTTTGGACTTCTGAGTACTTTGGTCACAGTGCGTCACAGACAACACGGTCACAGTGTGCTCCAATGTACACGCGGCCTTTAAGTTGGCTGTTACTACGTTTATGCTAAGCTCATTTTGCAAAATCATTTCATGAAATGGGTCCGAAAGTGCGTGCATAAACACCATTTCATGAATTCGAATACACACGAAAGTTGACTATGAATTCGACGTCAATTCATGAAATGCTGTGGCGTTGCCAATTTAAGTTGGCAGATGCTTCCAGATCTTGTTTTCTTAATGTCTGGTAACATTGTGCTTTAGCAAACAGTTGTTCATAAATTTTAGCCAATTGTTTGCGCACATAAAAATAAGTTTCAAGCACATAAATATCCATGAATATGAATTTTCAGAGCAAGTGATCGTTTTGGGCGGACGATAAATAAAAAACATATTAAGCCAGCTCGATGGAAAAACTAAAAGAAACAACGCCAGATACAAAACGCTTTCCAATAATTTAAGGGCTTAAAATATGTTAATATCTAGCGAGCAAGTAAAAACAAAGCTTTGTATGCTTAAAAAAAACTTATATGAGGTGAAGCGCAACAAGTCAACCTCTGGCGCTGGAGGGAAAACCTGCACCCACTTTAACGAACGAAATGAGCTATTTGGGACGCGTCCTGTATCAGCTCCTATGGCAGCTGGATAATACTGCATGAGTAGAGGCCGCATTTTGCCTGGAATGCTCGTCTGGCTTGTACCAACGTCATCGTTCGCTTATGCCTCCACTGGCTGTACGTTGTTCTTTTTTAATCAAAAATATTTTAATGTTTTCCATTGCAATCAATTTCAATTTGCCTTTATTTACAATTGAACAGATGATCCCCGTTTTTATGCGTTACCACCCTGTTGAAATCTAGAGGCGCAGCCAACTTAAGTTTGCGTTGGTGCTGCCACATCTGCCAAAAAGGTGGTCATTTTGTGAATTTACAAAAGCTGCATAAACAGGAACAAATTTGATTTTGCAAATTGAAGAAAGCGTGAATTACATAGCATAAACGTAGTATGTGTCGAATTCTTCAATTAATTGACAAAATCAAATTTGTTTCTGTTTGTGCAGCTAATGTAAATTTACAAAATGATCGGACTTAAAAGCACCAACTCAACTATTGCAAAGTTGATTTTACTAGTATATGATTTTTAGTTAAGTACACTCCGTAACACGATATAAGTTACAGACTTTGTGGTAGGTGAGTAATTTAAACCTATTTAATGTGACTGACGACTTAATAAATCGCGAAAAGAATGGCAAAAAGGCTAAAAAAAAATGGTGAGAATGAAAAACGTTAATGGCAATTAAGCGGAAAATAATGCCAGGATCAATGTATAAGCACAATTCATGGATAATTGATCGCAATGGTAACAAAATCGTTAAATGCTTAAGAAATTGATTTTTAAGCCCCGAAATGACCACACACAACTACATATATAACCATGATTATGGCAATATTAATCAGCGGTTAATATCATTGATGACCAATGGTACAAACAATAGTCAAGATCATAAAGAATGTTTAAATCATTAAATTGCAGAAAAATACCAAAGAGGATCAGAAACGTTATATATCCAAACAAACTCTACCTTCTACCAAGCGGAAAATCATGCCAGGATTAATATTAATGCATAAGCGCAATTCACAGCTAACGGATCTCCATGGTAACAAAACTGCTAAATGCTTAAGAAACTGCTTTTCAAGGCCATAAATGCTTTCCATGCTTTTTTTTTCAAATGGCTTATCAAATTTGTCGAGCTGGAATGATGTCCCCTTATTCGCATTTGGCATCGAGTACATAATGCAACCGAGACTGCGTCCGTCGATATCGACTCCCATCAAAAATCGCACAGAGTTTTTTTGAATTGTTGGTTTCCATAATTACTTCATAAATCAAAATGTACATTGATTTGTAAATGAAACAATTGTTGAAAATGTAACTTTGATTGAAATTTTCAACTTAGTTTAATTCAATCAACTAAATTTAACTTTAGTTAAATTTAATCAAGTTGATTTTAGTCAAGTTCAGTAAAAGTTAAATTTAGTCAAGTTGATTTTAGTCAAGTTGAGTTAAAGTTAAATTTAATCAATTTGAATTTAATCAACTAAAATTTTAGTTGACTAATCAACTAACTAAAAATTTCAATCGATTGATGCCCACTCTGCTCTACAGTCCGCATTAAATTTGAAGAAAAAATAAAAGTGTATGCATATTACATATCTCGTAGGTTTTAAGGCGGCCTTTGATCGAGTACCCCGCAAACATCTCATATACAAGCTCCAAAGACTAGGTGTATCAACAAAAATGATACAGTTTATCGAAAAAGTATACTCACAAACGTATTGCGCTGTTTGGACTTGGTGCGAGCTTTCCGAGAAGTTTGAAACAATTAACGGAGTAAAGCAAGGATGCCTTATGTCACCGCTGCTGTTTGCGCTGGACTTAGATGATCTGCACGAACACTTAGGAGGTGACCTGTATATCGACAACACAAACATTAGGGTATTAATGAACGTAGATGACATTGTGATGGTAGCGGAAAATCTCTTAACCCTCCAGCAAATGATCCATAACCTCGAGACATACTGCATATTGTGGGGCATGGAAGTCAATAAGGCAAAATCCGAGATAATGGTGTTTAGAAAGGGCGGCGGACTGGCAGCATCGGAAAACTGGACGTTTCAGGAGGAACAGGTCAAGGTGGTACCGGAGTACAAATACCTTGGGGTTATCCTGACACCTACAATGAGCTTCAAGAAGCATGTGGTAGCCAGGACAAAAGAAGCAAAGGCGAGTATAAACTCGGTGTGGGCGAATTTCATCAACAAAGGACAGTGAATCTGGCATCTAAATGGAAAATCTTCAACTCAGTGAGCAGAACAGTACAGTGCTATGGAGCTGAAGTCTGGGGTGGAGAAATAAAGGAAGAGGCAGACCAATTGCAGCGATATTTTTTAAAGAGAATACTCAAGCTACCAGAAAGCACACCGAACTACATATTGGGAATAGACGCAGGACTAGAAGATAACACTTCATCTCAAATACCTGTCAAGAATATTATTTGAGTATGAAGATTCTAGACTCCCGCATATCCTCGCTGAGAAAATGATGCGAAATAATTCGGGGTGGTTTTTTGCGAGGCTTAGAGAAATGTTCGCGTATCATGGCATATCTCTCGGAGACAACTACTCGCATCCAGATTGGATTGACCACAATGTTTGGTTCCTAAACGCATCAAAAGCAGACAACCGCATGCAACACATGATCAAGGCATCAGTAAGTGCAACAAGAATTTATAAAGACCTTAATTATGCAATAGGACCCACATACTGCAACGAGTCTTTCAAGCAAAGCGAGATTACGTGGATAATGAAGGGCAGGGGAGATCTCTTATGGTTAAACAGCTGCCCAAGAAGAATTGTAAATGGAGGTATTTGCTCAAAATGCAATATGAATGAGCAGGAGGACATGCATCATTTTGTGGGCCGGTGTTCAATACTGCGGGAATTTCGTTGGCGATATTTTGAAACTTGTGCGTTTACTGAAGAAGAGGTGCTTATGGCCCTGAATGGGGGGATGGGATGGAATAACCTGGCGAAATACATAGAGATGTCTTCATATTATAGAAGAAACGTTATAAATGAAAATTTTTAAATATTTATAAAAAAGAGAGTATAGGCTTAAATATGTAAATGTTTTTTTATGTTTTACAATAGAAGTAAGGCTGACGGTTTTAAAACAAGCTTTAAATGTTTTCTTTTTAATATTAGTTAATCAATGTAAAGCTGTAAGCTGTGAAAATTAACAAATTGGAAAAATAAACATCTATCTATCTAAAATTAAGTTGAATTGAAGATGAATTCATTAACTACGTTTATGCAGGGAAATTCATGATTTCCTTTATTTACAAAATAAATGAAGCAACGTTTAGTTGACTGCGACTCTTCATTTATTGAATTGAATACGAATTCATATTCTTTGCTTATGCTATGAATTTCATGATTTCGTCAATTGGCAAAATCAAATTTGTTTCTCTTCATGCAGCTCTTGTAAATTCACAAACCTGATTATTTCATGAATTGAAGATATATTCATTGACGCCGTTTATGCAGTGAAATTTGTGATTTCTTCAACTTGATATTAAATTTATTTTTGTATATGAAGCTTTTGTTAATCCATTAAAAGTCCAGTTGTTTTTCAGATCTGGCTTCGCTAGCGCAACGTAAATTGGTTGCTCCTCAGAATTCCAAGAATTAAAAAGGAATTCAATTACTACGTTTATGCAGTGAAATTCATGATTTGACTCTGCTTGACACTTTTGCTTGTCAGACCTTGCCACCCAGCTTGAACGTGTATGAGCTGCCAATTAGCGGTTGTCTGGATCAGCTGTTGTGACATAACCTGAATTTCCATCACAAATCCGAACCACAAAAATGCTGCGCAGGGTAAATAAATGCCTTTAAATGTTAATTTATTAAATTAAATAAGCAATTTCCACACCTTTCAGTTATGGCCCCAGGTGCGACAATCGTTTCAAGTGGCCCAGACAGTACGGAACAACAGCCGCAGCGTTTATGAGCCAGATTACCTGGAGGTGGGTCTGTCGCCTCGCTTACCTTTCAATGTTTTCCCAACCAATTCCTTAATTTCAGTCACTGAAACCCAAATTTCCGCAATATGAAAGCCTCAATGTGCAAATCAAGGGCTATGATTATCCCCTTTTAGAGAGCTATCAACGTTTTCTGCATGGCCTGGCCGAGTATCTGGAATTGGATGTTTCCGATTGTTATGCTCTGCCGCCACAGCATACCCAAGTCCAACGCCTGCGTCCCAACACCATGGTCATTGATTCCGAATATAAGTTGACCACTTATGAACGTAGTTTGCAGCTAACCAATGTGGATGCACCTGTGTATCCACAATTTCTGCGCATAGCACAGGCAGCCCTACCCGAGGGAGTCCACTTGATGGTGCAAGAACATACGGAAGAGTGTGACGAGCGTCGTTATGTACCAGACAAGGATTTGCTGGATCTCAAGGCGGAACTAGAACGCATGGGAGGACCTAGTACTAAGAAAAAGTAATTGTTTTTTTTTTTTTGCAAATTTTGGCAAAACATTTAATGCTAAGAATTTGTAATATAGTTAGAGAAAGGAAGAACTTTCCTATTTAAAGCTTTTTGCCTCTAACTTGGACGGCAACTCGAGACTATAGAATCATTTAGGAATTGCACTAGGAAGTGGGTGTTTAGACCACACCAAAGTGAACCACTTTGATGGACGATGAGGAGGAGGTGGCTTTGTTTGATTCCTCCTCTCGACGACGCGTGGGTGGCTTGGTGACATCTTAAAAAAAAGAGGGGAGGAGAATAGTTAGTATTATTATATATGGAATTATAATGTTCGACACTCACTTGTGGTAATGGGATTGAAATCCTTTAGATATTCATCATTTGGATGACAAAGCGGCAGACTATCAGCCAGTTCCTTTCGGGGATTGGTTAAATGTCGTGCGGCTGGACGGGAATAGCCATTGCGCTTGGGTGGCAGGGGTTTCTCTTTACGTGGAATTTCCTGAAGAAAAAATACTTGATAAGTTTGGGATTAATGATGGGGGGTCAAACACTTACGGGCACCACAGCTACCTGCACGGTATCTGAGAATTTGACTTTATTCTTTTCCGCATTGGAGGACTTGACATTGGGCTCTCCATTGACGGGAGCCGCGGCAGCTGCATTTGATAAAATGGAAGCGGTGGGCTTTTTAAGCATTAAACGTTTTTGGTAATCCTCACTGGTTACAGTGGGTAACATGGCGGGTATATTGCCCGAAACTAAAGGATGTTGATAAAATTTGGGCTGGTAGCTGGCTGTGGCTGTATTTAAGTTGGCAGGAGGCGGATTAGCTGTAACGGGTGGCGGCAGAGCTGTGGGTTGAGGACGTGGCGGCAGTGGTAGGCCCACTGTTTGATCCGGCACCTCCGGCGACCAAAGATTGCCTGAAAAAATTACCAAAATTATTATTTTTATTTTGTTGATTTCAAAATTCTTAAAGATACAGGAACATTCCCCGAGCCTTGGAAGGTACAGCGATTAGTCCTGATAAGCAAGAAGAAAGGGGACCCCGAAACCCCATCAGCCTATCGACCACTCTGCATGCTAAACACAGCAGGAAAGCTTCTAGAAAAGCTTATTAAGCCCCGGCTGGCAGCCGCGGTTGAAAATGCAGGAGGGCTTTTTCCTAGACAGTACGGGTTCAGGCCAGGCAGGTACACAATCGGAGCAATTTATGAGGTCACTGAAGCGGCGATTGCAAGCCACCAAGGCAATCACTATTCACGGCCAATAGTCCTGCTGGCAACGTTGGACGTGAAAAATGCTTTTAATAGCGCAAAATGGACGGATATGATCGAGGCTCTACAAGAGCGCTTCCGAATACCGGAGTACCTGCTGCGTATAATAAACAGCTATCTCGAAAATCGAAAGCTGTTGTACCAGACCATAGCAGGCGAAAAATGTATTCCAGTAACAGCAGGAGCTGCGCAGGGATCCATACTTGGACCGGACCTCTGGAATATCAGCTATGACACCTGGGAGTCAGGCGCTACTCAAAGCTATCGTTCCAAGCACATATACAGGGTTGCCCATATTCGACGGACCCATCTGGCAACGCCATAACTTTTGACAGAGATGTCAGATCGCTTAATGACATACCGCGTTTGAAGCATCAGTCCAAGCAGATTTTTACCATGGAACAATACACGCCACGCGAGCGCTCTGAAATAGTTGAAATTTACATTCAACAGAACAAGTCAATTGTGAAAACTCAACGTGCTTTTAAAAAATTAAAAAAGTAAAACCAATCTCATGAATGGGACCGTAAATAAGCAAAATTGCCGTATTTACGCTACTGAAAATCCTCAGGAGATTCAAGAAGTGCCTCTTCATGACGAAAAAGTCACAGTTTGGTGCGGCGTTAGTGCGAAAACGGTCATTGGGCCGTTTTTCTTCCAAAATGAAAATGGCCATGCTGTTACCATCAACCAGGAGCGTTATCGCGACATGATGACCAATTTTGTGATGCCAATTATTCGTCGAAAGCGTATGAGGCAGTTCTGGTTTCAACAAGACGGCGCTCCACCGCACACAAGTCGCATAACAATCGATTTTCTGAAGAATTGTTTGATGTCGAAAAGTGGTGATTTGGACTGGCCACCGCGTTCGCCCGATTTGACGCCGCCTGACTTCTTCTTGTGGGGATATTTGAAGTCAAAGGTTTACGTTAACAAGCCAAGGACCGTAGAAGAGCTCAAGGACAACATTCGTGAAGAAATAGCCGCTATTCCGGCCGAAATGTTGGCGAAATCGATGGAAAATGCTGCAAAAAGGGCACAATACGCCATCAACGCCAGAGGCGGCCATTTGAGAGATATCATATTCAAAAATTGATGTAAACAAATCTACTTGGAACAAATTAAATGATTAAGATTGCCAACCGCCAAATTTTTATTTTTTTCTTTGATTTTTAAAAAAAAACATGGGTCCGTCGAATATGGGCAACCCTGTACAGCACGTAGTAACGAAGTCTGCCACTGCGACACGCTCGCTAAGCAGATTAATGGTAGCAATGTAAGCGGAAGTTACTAATGGAGGTGAACAACGCAATTCTTCTATATGGATGCGAGATCTGGGCAGATGCTCTAAATGCAAAATGCCGACCAAATCAACTCTTATCGATCCAAAGAAGAAGTGCGCTGAGAATAATAAGTGCATATCGGACAGTATCAGGAGCAGCAGCGATGGTGATCGCAGGTGTAACGCCGATCGACCTATTAGCCAGAGAACGAAGACAAATATACGGATTGCGTCAAGCTGGACAACTTTCAAGGCAAACTGTAGAATCGATTAAAGAAGAAACCCTCACCGCGTGGCAAGAAAGATGGGCAGATGGACAAAAAGGCTCATTCCAGAGATCAAAAAGTTGGCTTCGCAGGAAGCACGGAGATGTTGATTTCTACGTAACACAAATGATGACAGGACATGGCTACTTTAGCGCTTTCCTACATTCAATTGGGAAAAGCTCAGAGCATAGCTGCGTGTATGGTGACGCTGAAATAGATAGTGTGGAGCACACTGTGATACACTGCGAATGATGGACCGATAGGAGAGCAGACAACATCGTATCGAAAATGACCTCGAGCGAAGAGCACTGGAGATTGATTGCAAATTTTGTTGGCGAAATTCTGCGAATCAAGAAAAAAGACTTGGACGAGAGGACATAGTGGGGTATCTGGACGCAGATAATAGACGAGAGCGCACAGCGCGTAAAGGGCCCCCACTTCGAAGTAATGCGAAAGCTTTTCCGAAGTGGAGACAGGCCTGAGAGAGAGGGGGGGTTTTAGTAGGTGCGAGTCCTACATACCCTTTCGGCGACGGCAGACTAGGAAAAGGCAAAAGGCATTTTCCCCTCCTCGCCAAAAAAAATAAAAAATGTTTTAAAGATTACCATTTGTTTGGCTACTCCTGCCACTTTTTGTATTAGCTGCATTCACTTTGGGCAACGGCGGCCTTAGCTCCGGCTTAGGTATATTGATCTTAATCATTTCAGCATTAAACACCTTCGATTTGAAGGACGGCAAGGGTGGCACATAATTTTTCAAATTCTGACTCTGTCCCTGCACGGAACAGGTGGACTGAGAGCAGGCAGAGTCGGAACGTAGGTCACAAACCAAACTTAAATTGCCATTGGCACGATCCTCTTCATGGATTATGGCGGCAGCCTGACTAAACGCCGCCTGAGCAAATTCTCCCAAACTGGAAATGCATTTGGTCAGATTATACAAATCCATAAATAGATCATAATCGGCTATATCTTGGGCAATATCAAAGGCCTCTGCAAACAGATTTTTTCTGTGAAAAAAAAGAAAAAACATTTTTAAAATGAAAAATTAAATAATTAAAAAAAACTCACCTTAGTAGAAAAAAACAAAAACGTCTTTTTAGATCATAAACCTGATCACTGAACTCATCCTTCGTATCCTCGGACAATGTGTGGGCAAATGTTTTCAATGCCTTGGCCATTAGTTCAATGCGCGGCCTTCTCTGATCTCCCCCAAAGAATATATAATTGGCTATTTTATGCAGCGTAATCAGGCACATGGCTCCATAGGTTTCCCAATTGAGCGCCGCCAGCACATTCACCGCTCTCTCGGGCTGTTGCAGACGTAAATACTTATCCGCTATTACATCTGCGGTTAGGCCCGAATTGTGTATATCCCCCTTCATGCCGGCTCCCCCAAATATACGCATACAACCCAATGGACCCTGCTCATAGATTAGCAACAGTAGACAATCTGTCTGGGCATAGGTATGCGAAAAGCTACCCAAATCTGGTTTACGACTAAACGCAATACTCAGTAAGGTGGGTTGCGAGGCAAAATAGTGCGAAAGATCCAATAGACTCAAGGGAGTCACATTCTCGCTGACCAATTGCTGACCAATGGGCGCCAAGGCCAGATCAAAACACTGCAAAACAGATCTCTCATTGGCCACACACAACATGGCCGAATCACAATGCCAGGCACATTGATTGGGAACAATTTCAATTTGATTGACATATTTTGTGGTTTGCTGCACCAAATCGTGCAGACAAATGTTACGATCTATGCTGCCCAGAAAAAGTTTCTCCTGATCCGGACTAAAGGCGAAACTGCAGATTTGTGTGACCATTGGAATGGAGGTAATTGCGGTGCGTTGCATTTTGCCCGTGGCTAACTCATAGGAACAGATTTCGGCACTGATATCACCCTTGCGGGATACTTTCTGCTCAAGGGTAATTATTTGGCTCTCACTGCTGCGCAAAAAGTCCACACACAAAGGATCATTCTCTGACCAGCAATAGGCAATCGATTCCAGTTGTAAACTGAAAATGAAAAAGAGATGGAAATTAGGTAAGTAAATTAAACAAAATTTTAGTTTTGTAAATTTTGTCCAAAAATCGGGTAAAAGTCGCAAAATGTTTGCGAGAGGTCACAAAATTTAGTTTTTCGGAAAGAATTTGGAAAAATCTTAAAGATAATAATTTTCAGTGTCGTACACTTTTTAATTTGAAAACGTAGCACGTCTGTACCGAAGTTTCAGATAATACTTGTCGTCACAGCTGGTCAGAGTCGACCCAAACTTCGGCGCAAAAACATTACATATTACCCATGACCGTGTTTGAGAGCAGTAATATTGAGAACAAAACAGTTTTTTCTTACTAAAAAACCATTTTCCGAACGAACATTTGTATGGCAGCTAAAGAAGTAATCCGGTCCGTTCCGACATATTAGCAGCGTGCAGTAAAAAAGACTCTGTGCGTAAAGTTTCAGATCGATAGCTCCAAAACTGAGGGACTAGTTCGCGTAGAAACAGACAGACGGACAGACGGACAGACGGACGGACGGACAGACGGACAGACGGACGGACAAAGCTTAATCGACTCAGCTCGTCATGCTGATCAAGAATATATATACTTTCTGTGGTCGGAGATGATTCCTTCTATGCGTTGCAAACTTCTGGGCAAAATTATAATACACTTTTCAAGTGTATAAAAATAAATGGTTTAGAATATTTTCAGTGTCAAAATAAAAGAAGAAATATTTCGCGATTTTTTGTGATTTTTGCAGGGCTGCAAACCAGTCCTGTTTTTGAATTGGACCCCCAACCGAACCTTCTAAATTGTTAACCGCGCAATACAGATCACCTCTGCTTGGAAAAGGTTCAATTCAAGGATCACTTTGGTATAGATTTTGGAATTATTTGAAAATAGCCATCAATATTAATGTTAAGGTATTTCCAAGACAGACGATGGTCACACTGTATATAAATGGACGCCGAGAGTAGACGGACAGAGAAGAACGTGGACAAACGTTGTAAATAGAATAAACAGAAGAAACCCATATTGACAATGCAAATAGTAAACCATGTATATATAGAAATCCGTATAAAAAGTGTGTTAATAAAATTTTTAAAAAAAATTAGTTTGCGTTAGTTAGATTTTCGAAATTATATAACAAGCACAATTAACCGGACAAAAGAAAATGTTTATAATGATGATTACTACTTCGTAGAAGACAAATAAAGCATAATACAAAGCTAAATAAATCCATGTATTTATGTACATTAGACTGAACATAATCATATAGATAGATAGATGTTTATTTTCCAATTTGTTAATTTTCACAGCTTATAGCTTTAAATTGATTAACTAATAAAAACAAACATTTAAAGCTTGTTTAAAACCGTCAGCCTTACTTCTATTGTATAACATAAAAAAACATTTACATATTTAAGCCTATACTCTCTTATTTTGATAAAAATTTAAATATTTTCATTTATAACATTTCTTCCATAATATGAAGCAATCTCTATGTATTTCGCCAGGTTTTATTCCCTCCCATCACTCCCATTCAGGGCCATAAGCACCTCTTCTTCAGTAGACGCACGAGTTTCAAAATATCGCCAACGAATTCCCGCAGTATTGGACATCGGCCCACAAAATGATGCATGTCCTCCTGCTCATTCATATTGCATAGTGAGCAAATACCTCCATTTACAATTCTTCTTGGGCAGCTGTTTAACCATAAGAGATCTATGTGGGTCCTATTGCATAATTAAGGTCTTTATAAATTCTTGTTGCACTTGTTGCATGCGGTTGTCTGCTTTTGATGCGTTTAGGAACCGAACATTGTGAAAAGAACCAACAAAAAATACAACAGATTGCAGAAAAAATATGGTCACACTGTATATAGCTTGCTTAACAACGCCCAGCTAAATCAATTCTTTGGCATATTATTAACTAATATGGCTTTCTCCTAGCGCATTTTCGAGAAAAAATCTTCGTTATTGGCTAAAAAATTAGAAATATAATCAAGTTTTGAAGAGCTCAGCTGGTTTCATTCTTGACTTAAAAAGGAAAATGCCGGCGTTTTCTTTAAAAAATTATGGGGGAGCAAATAATCTCGAAAATATGGACTGGTTCGGTTTAGTAGTTCACTAAGTTTTTTGAACCGCCGGTATTGGTTAATTACATTGTTTTTGGTGGATATGAATTGATTGAATATATGAAGTCAGATATGGGCATTTCCAAACTGACGTAAGGTTACGTTTGTACGAAAAAATGTTTTTAAGAAATTAGTGAGAAAAGAAATATGAAAATTGGGATTTTTCCAAAAGATTGTTTTGTATTTGGTTAGCAATTAATAATAATCATAAGGCGTAAAGATATAAGCTCAAACATGTGCTGGCGTGACGTTATAAAAACGAAAGTTGTTTTGACTTGTTTTCGAAAATTGCAAGCTCCGCGGATGGGCATTGTTTTGTACAATTTCCTTTGTGTAGGACTTTGTTCAAAAATATTTTCTTAAATTTTTTTATTTGCATAAGTATTTTACGTGATTTTAACTAACGTTACGTTACTTAAATTTCCACATTAGATTTATGTCATTATACCCTTGCAAAGGGTATTATAATTTTGCCCAGAAGTTTGCAACGCATAGAAATATTCATTTCCGACCCTATAAACTATATATATTCTTGATCAGGACGACGAGCTGAGTCGATTGAGCTTTGTCCGTCCGTCTGTCCGTCTGTCCGTCTGTCTGTCCGTCTGTCCGTCTGTCTGTCTGAAATTTTGCACAGAGTCTTCTTTTTACTGCACACTGCTAATATGTCGGAACCGACCGGATCGGATGACTATATCTTATAGCTGCCATAGGAACTATCGGTTGAAAAGTGGGTCTTTGTGAGAAAAACTTTTTTGTTTTTAATGTTAACGGCTTCCACTTCAGCAATTATTAATACTATACGCTTTCACATAGATTAGGAAGTTTTTGTCAAAATCGGATGACTATATCTTATAGCTGCCATGGGAACTATCAGTCGAAAAATGGGTTTTAATGAGAAAAATTTTTTGTTTTTAATGTTAACGTGTCTCACATCACCGATTATTAATATTTAACGCTTTTATACAGATTTGGAAGTATTGGTCAAAATCGGATGACTATATCTTTATAGCTGTCATAGGAACAATCGGTCGAAAAGTGGGTTTTAGTGAGAAAAACTTTTTTGTTTTTAATGTTAACGTGTCTCACACCAGCGATTATTAATATTTAACGCTTTTATACAGATTTGGAAGTTTTGGTCAAAATCAGATGACTATATCTTATAGCTGTCATAGGAAAGTGGTCCAAAGTTATGAGAAAAACTTTTTGTTTTTAATGTTAACGTGTCTCACACTAGCAATTATAATATTATACGCTTTTACAAAGATTTGGAAGTTTTGGTCAAAATAGGATGACCATATCTTATAGCTTCATAGGAACTAGCGGTCGAAAAGTGGATTTTATTTAGAATAATTGTTTGTTTAAATGCTGGCGTTCTTAAATTTATTTAGTTAGCAGCCTTCTGTTTTATTTCCTTTTTTTTTTATATTTAAATTTTTTTTTTTTTTTGTTTTTTTTTTTTTACCTCTTTTTTGTATTTTTAAATACTTTGAAACCAAAAATCAATACAATCTAGAGGCAAAAAAAGTATCCAAAATGAGTTTAAAATGTTAATAAGTTTAAAATGGGCTTATTTTAGTTCATTTGATTAACTTTCCCCCATGAAAATATGATAAAAAGAATAATGTTTTAAGTACTTTTTTATTGATGTTGCACTTTTGTGGAAATGCGACTCTTCCATAATGATTTCACTCCGGGAAAATATACTTCTGGCTAAAGTTGGATTAGGGTAAAAAAAGCACGACAGTATATTGAGAATACTCACGTGAAGAAATGTGATACCCACACGAATCATTTAGCAACTGGTAAGGTATATTAGGAGATGTACAGGATCACTTGAATTATATTTGTTGTGAAATCATCCCGTAACGGCTCATTTAATTCGTAAGATCAGTTTGCTCTGATCGAAACCCAATTTTATCAAAAGTCAGATAAAACTTTTGGGGGTAATCGATTAAAACTTCCGAAATTTACAATTATCATTGCCGATCCATAGCTTTGTGTTTCATGGTTTCGGGTCGACTCAGTTTTTTTCTAAACTACGGCGGTTCGGTTTATCAGCTGGAATTAGCGGTTTGGTTTCAGAAACGGTTTGTTGAACCATCTTAAAACCTGGGGGGATTCTGCTAATTAATATTTTAAAAAAAAATAATTCTCTTTAGAAGACGCGCAGATTTGTAATCTGTTTAGAAGACAAAATGCACTGTTTTCCGTTTTCGGGTTAATGAAGTTCTTAAATGCGCAAAAATTGCCGTATGTAATTAAACGCTTCATAAAAAACTCTTGTAAATGTTGAAGCTTCAAAAAAAGCATGTAAAACAAGCTTGCAAAATATGTTAATCACACATGAGAATCCCACGGGGAGAGTATAAAAGACGTTATTTAGTTAAGACAAACACTGGGCAGAGCAGCTGGAAGGCCTGATTTCAAAAATTTCAGAAGCTTAATTTATATTTGTATAATGGTGTGACAAGCAACACCCGCACCTTTCGGCTCAAGATACCTCGCAACCACGTTGTAAGATTTTAAACACAATAGTTTCAAAATATTTTTAAATTCTTGAATTTTCTTCTTACCCTTTTATTTTGAACACATGTATATTGGCTCTATCCTGATCCCGTATTGTTGGTCGCCAGGGATAGACTTCATTTTGCGACGATTGCGTCCAGACCACAAATAAATCAAAGCTTCCATTCACAGTTAGATGGCGTGCCAGCTTACGCTCCGACGCACCGGGTATAATCACATGAAATATGCGCGGATCCATGTTGGCAATCTTCTCCGGCCCTTGTGAGCGGGCATTGGGACGCTGTAAATGCACCACTGTCAGCTGGTTGGTATTGTAGGCCAAGACGATGTGGGAACGTGTAAAAAATGCTGCGGATTCAACGACAAAAAAGAAAAAAATTAAACATAAAGCAAAGACAAAGTGGAGTGAGTGCCTCGAACAAAACATGGAAAGCTGTACAGTGTACACCTACAAACATACATACACATACATATGTATGCCAGTATTAGCAACAAACAAACATGCTGCCAGATTAATTAAAAATTACAATAATTGCATGTGTACGTTAGCCTGCGTGTAATAGAGATGGAATGGCAGTGCTTGAGGTTGGAGTTGGATGAGCAACATTGAAACTGTGTTGGTGTGGGAAAGTGCAAAAAAAAAAAGCAAATGCAAATTTCTCCACAAATGAAAAGGTTTGTACTCTAAATAAAAACAGAGCTTGGGTTTACTCTTTAAGAAATAAAAATAAATAAAAAATATTTTAAAGAGTATTACAATTTAAACAAATTTTAAAATTTTTGCTTTTAGAAAACCGATTTCTTACTATGTATTTGAAAATAAAAACAATTTTATACAGAACTGTCATAAAAAGTGGAGGAAACCAATATTTTCGGTAAAAAGTAGAACAAGTGAGAGTGTTGCAGTCGAGTGCCCCACCTGCAAAATACCATGTACCAAGTAATGTGGTTTTGTACGGCATTTTTGTAAATTTCTTAAAAAATATGTAATTTGTTGTTGAGTTGTAGGTCAAGCCAATCAAACTAATATCCTATGCGGACGACTGCTCCATAATCTCCACCGGAAGAAACATTCAAGACCTGGAACTAAGGATAAACTCATACCTGCCCTGTCTTAACGATTTCTTCCAAAACAGGAAACTCAGCCTTTCTGCCCCACCACTTGGACCAAGGAAGTAACTTTGTCATTAGGCATCCATTTTGGAGGCCAAACAGTTCCTACTGTTAAATACCCCTGAATCCTCTGTGCCACGTTCGACCCCTTACTAACCTTCTCCAAACACTCGGAGGATTTGTTAAAGAAGGTTAGAAGAAGGAACAAAATTCTTAAATCAATTGCTGGAAGCACGTGGGGTAAAGATAAGGAGACCACCACCAATTACGCAGCACCCATCTGGTCTCTCACCATAAGTGACACACAGTGGCGTAACCTACAACTAGCGCAAAACCGTGGCCACTGCGTGCCACGTAATGACACAACCCGACCACCTGCATCAAGAAACGGAAGTTCTACCTGTCAGGAACCACAACACACTCTTGACGCAGCAATACCTCATCGGATGCCAGCTTGAGACCCATCCAAACCACACATGCACTTCCTTAGGTATGTCGCGCAGGAAAACTCCGGTCCGAAAAACCTGAGAACAGAAATGCCGGCCATAAAACACCTGTGCAGAAGCAAAGAAGGCCGCACACACAAGAATGGTCACCAGCACCATAGAGAGGTACCAGGACCACATTGTCCTTGGAGGTAGGCCAACACCCGTTAACCCCGAGGAGGAATCACTACCCAGACACGTGAGATCCACTCTGGCCCAATTGCGCTCCGGGCGAAGCAGTTATCTGAACAACTATCTGGCCCGGATAAACCAAGAGCTGAAATATTTCCAAAAAAAAAAAAAAAAAAAACTATCAAATTAATTAAAATTAATTTTTATTTTTATTTTTTTTTTTTTCGATAAGGGTTATTCCGATATGATATTTTGTATGCCGATATTGGCGATTATCGATATTTTTATAAGCGATATTTAAAAAGTTTGCGAGCCTGAAAAAACATCTGGTAATTCAAAATTGCATTTAAGAACTAATCCTACACATAAGGATGCAGAAATACGCTGCCATATTGGGTGTCAGTGTTAGAATATATTAAAGATATCGTCATGAAACCAATAGCTTATTAGAGAGCTAGTGCGGATGAATTGTTCATGCTGTCAAAAAGTGCGTTTCGATACTTTACTCTCTTGGCCTCAGCTTCGGCAAGCGCTTAAATTGTTTATGTGTAAAGAGCGAAATGTCTTCGACCCCTGGGGGTATCAGGTGAAAATCACTGACTTACAGACTCCAGCAGCAGAATGACAGGAGAAAACATTGAGCGGATTCTCATAAATTCTTCACTTGATATTTTTAAGCATAATCTGTAAGTCTTTAAAGCCAACACTCAGATAAATACAAAAAAAAACGCGTTTGAACTGCTTGGAAATCAGAACAATTTTGAACTGAAGCCTTTCGTATACGAAGTAATGTGCCTAACTACAATATCTCTTTTGAGTACACGCTTTTAAGGTTTAAAGAAAAAGAAACTCTGACTATGAATGTTAAAAAATATGGTACACTGTAGTTTCAGAAAACTATTGGAAACTGTTGTAAAGATTAGATTTAACGGTCTCTACAAATCGTCACTAACAGATTAATAATAAAGTCGTTCCTTTAAAGCTTTTCAGTTCTTTAAGCTTTGGAAAATAACGACAATATCGATATATCGAAGTGAAAATTTGGATTTTTGATATTATCGATATTGATATTTTGAAAATATAGACAACCCTACCTAGAGCCCACCGACCTTACAACATTAGACCTTTGGATCCATTCGATCGAGGTAGCTTCCTTCCTCGATTTGGACAAGGAATAGTTTCAACAACCCCTTTTAATCTTTTCCCTCCCCTTTTCTTTTTCTACCTTTTTCTATGTACGTACGACTAGGGTTGTCGAAAATTTCAAAAATATCTATATCGATATTTTTGGCGATATTGAAAAAGTATCATTTCGATATAAATATTTTGGTGTCAAAAACATCGATATTATCGATATTTTCAATAAAAGCCCGGATCTTAACAATGAACAGGTCTGTTGAGGTAATTGAGGCGCCATTTGACGCGTAATAAGAACTAAATCTGACGGCGCAAAAAATATAGATTTAATGTATATTTATTAAATTAACAAAAGATATTTATTTTTATTTCATATATAACATAAGAAGTTAAAAAAATTTTTTCATGAATTTAAATTTATGGAACGAAAGCAGTGATTACTTTTTTAATTCATCATCTTTTAAACTAGAGCATTCCAACTAAAAAGCATAAAAAAACTTATTCAGTTAAATCTTCGAAACTTAAAAACTTCTGATTTCTGATTCGAAACAAAGATTTAAGGTTGACGCGTTGAGTTATGTGCTCATCGGTCATTCGGCTTCTGGTGTCAGAAACTACACCTTTTAAAGCCGATGCCAATTGTTAAGATGGCACGGTGCTACCCGGTGTAATAAGATATGACAATGCGCAGTTAGAAAGCACTGCCAATGGGTCTTTTTCTGCAATGCAGAACTTAATAGGGTCCCGTTCCATTGCAAACAACGGTAAATTTCAATTGTACTCCAATACTTTATACTCCTGTCCTGGTGGTTGTTGAGATATCATGGCAGTATTGTGATCAGCGAAGAGCGATCCTTTAAAAATTACATCTTCAGATGTCGCACACTTGTGTTTAAAGGGGAGAACAATATTTAAAATATGTGTGAGCACTGTTTGACGATATGTATTGAATCATGTTATTTTTTTTTGTTTGTAAACCTGAATGTAGATAAAAATATCCTAAAAAAAAAAAAAATATTGATATATATATATTTTATTATTTTTTTTTTTTTTTATGTAATATGTATATTATTTACCCCTAATACAGACTCCCCCAAACAGCCGTTACAACAACCTTTCAAAATAAAATTTAATTTTAATCCAAAAATAAAAATATAAAATAAAAAATACCATTAAACAAACCCGTTTAGGGTTTTCACACTACCATCATGCCATTTGAGAATTTGTGGGTCTTGATTCGATTGACTACGTGGAAAAAGAATAATACTTAAAATTCGTTTCTGCTCTTATGAGCCGGTTAACCATACACTCTGTTGGACTGCCTATGGTGCTGTGTGAAGTGACATTGTACATCAGGGGAAAAATCTTGAATCGCTTTTCTAAGTTGTTAATTTTTGTCAAATCTCCCACAGTTTTGAAAATAGATGGTTTGTACCTTCTTAAGACAGTTAGTAATTAGCATTATTATCGACTTGCTATAGAAATGATAAAGATCGGATGAACGATACTCAAGTTATGGCCAAAAGTAAGACCCAATCAAGGCTTAATTTTCTCTAATTGACAGTTTTGAAATCAAAGAGTATATTACAGTCGTTCTTCACCGAAAATCATACTTGTTTTAATATTATGTAATTGAGAATTTAGAAAAAAGAATTATTTAAGTTTTTTGTTGGAAATTCTTAAGTCCTTAAATGTCTTACCTCGCTTGACTGTCTAAATTTTCAAGCTTAAAGCAAAATCTTTTTGAGTTCGTCATTTTAAAATACATCAGTAAGAAAAATCTGATTTTAATGGGTTATTTTGACTGTAAACTAGTGTAATTTTGGGGAGATCTACAGAACTTTTGGATATGCTGAAGTCACGGATTCTAGGAAATTTTTGAGCATTTTTAGTCGAGAATCTTTCCTGTTTTTTTAATTTTTTAAAAGTTTCCTGCACTTTTTGCACAATTTCACAGTTTCAAAAGTTGTAAAAAAAAAACAATACTAATTGTTTTTTATCATATTTTAGAAAATTTTTAAATAATCAAGGGTAATTAAGTGTAAGTTTTGTATGTTTTTTAACATGTATAAGTTATTTTTTTATTAAGCCATTTCTGTACAAAGCCCACCAACAGCCCAACATAGCTAATTTACCCAATTCGTATGCAGCACTCACCATCGGTAATCGTCTCGGCGGCCAATTTGCCAACGAGATACTTTTCAAATACCATTCTCAGTATATCGCCCGTATAGGTGTCCACACATATATGCGCTATAATGCCATTGGCAAAAAGTAACAGCACCTGTGCCGCATCCTGCCACTCTGAATGGATCACCTTGTGCTGACGCAACAGATCCTCCAGTTTCTTCAGATTATCCTTTAGCCTGCCAGCGGCCTTTCGGCTGCTGTTCTTTAAAACGGCCAAACCATTTCGTCTCTCTGTATAATCCCGCTTGGCCAGTGCCGTTAGATCCTGCTCCTGTTGCAATTCCCGCTGACGTAGATAACGAAAGGCGCCCAGATCGTTGCTCTTGACGCGCACCTCATCGCGTAGCGTTGTCCAGAAGTGGGTCTCACTGAGCAGCAGCATACTTAGACGGTAATAAACATAAATGCTTCGATTTGCATGGCCGCGAAATGGGTGTCAACGATATTGTATTTGTTGTTGTGTTTGTATTTGATTTGTATTTGCTTTTGCACCACTTTGTGTTTTGGCGGAGGAGTGGGAGGAGGGAGGCTGGCGCTCCCAATGCTCCCAATGAGGCCAAAATCACTAAACTCGCGAATGTTCAATTTGATGGAGGGGGGCAAAGTGGGGCACAAGTTTTTGTATATTTAATTTGTATTGTTTGCTATTTTGGGGGTTTTCTAACTCGTTTTGGCCTATTGTATTATGGTCAAAAGCAAACGTAAACACTGAAAATGGTTGGAATTTAACAACACTGATCTTGCGAACACTTGTTGATCGATAGCACTTATTTGGTTTCGATAACTTTTCATTGATATGGCTTCCAAGTGTGACCAAGTGTGCGTTATTAAGGGCGCCTTGATTCGAAAAGTTGAACTTATAAAATAACAAAAAATTTCAAAGCTTTAATGTGTTTAATTTTTTTTATTAAAGGTTCAGTTTGAAGCAGTGATGGTTATTGTATGGTACCCATAGCTGGCAGCTACTAAATACAGTAACCAGGGCGTAATACCGGAACCGAAACCGGAACTGTTTACCGAAATAATCCGTTTCAAATCGCGTATCGGAACCGGAGCCGGAATCGAAACAAATTTTTTGTTGGGAACCGAAAACCGTTTACCGTTATTATTGGAACCGATATAACCAGAACGAAACCGAAACGTTGGTACCGGTACGGTTCCGGTTTTTTTACCTTTCCTTTGCCATATTTGCTTGCAAATTTTTTTAGGAGTCATAAAATTTAAGCATGTAAACTGACACTTGCAAGAAAATCTCGCATATTGTAAAGGGCCCTTAACTTACTATGATTGATTTGTTTTTGGCAGCAACCTAAAATATGTGCATACATATGGCTAAAAAATTACTAAGAAAACGCAGAATCCAAGGAGTACTTCAAAGGAGAAGGTTAAAGAGAGTCTTAACCAAGGACCTCAACTCTAGCAGAACTCCATCTACACCAAATTTACAACATTTTTTCATGTAAATCTGTGCATGTAAAACACTTATACATTATCGATAGGACTAAAGTCACTGCCAAGTACTCTTAAACCTAATACTTCACACTATGGTATGGTATAATAGTAGCAAAAGGCTAGTTAATAAATGATACGAAACAGAAAAGCTAGAGAAATCCTTTTTGAAAACAATCCTTTTTTATGTGGCATATTTTTGGACCCTAGGTATAACGAAACGCTAAGTACTGAGCGAAAAATACTTGTATTGATCTTTAATTCTAAAAAAATTTCGTCGTTTTCTGATCAATCACTCCTTAATGATGAATGCAGTTCAAATTATGGTTCATATGTGATTTTGCAGGAAAAGATTCTTGGTAATAATAATACATCAATTGTGTCCACAAATAAGCTACTGGATTCCACTAACACTTTTCTCGCACTTAAACGTGTTCGAAACCATGAAAACATTCTTAACAGGTGGTCAGAATCCTCCACAAAGTTTCCAGAATTGTATGAGATTTCAAAAGTAGTTTTTTCTGTTCCAGCTACGCAGCTAAGCGAGGAGCGCCGTAAAATTTGGCGTAAAATTTATAATAAATCCGCTAAGAAGTTGCATGGACTCAACCACATTGACTGCAATTATGTTACTGGGAGCAAATCACAAAGAAGTCTATATAGTTGACGTATAAAATTCGAAAACTAATAAAAAATAATATAATATTTATGAGCATATAATGCAATCATTAGATCATACATGTTTACTACGTAAAAGAAATACGAAAAATGTAGTCTATATAATTTTACTTTAAATATAAACTATTCATTTTGATTCGTTTTATTAAATGGGAATAAAAATGATTTAGATTTATCTCAGAAGATAATTTTTTCAGTATTAAAAACATCTATTACTTATATCGGTACGTACCGGTATACCGAAACAAAAATCCGGGTACCGTATCGAAACCGAAAACCGAAATTAAATGAAAACCGAAATAGAACCTTTAACCAAAACATTCATTTCGGGACGTACCGGTACCGAAACCGGAACCAAAATTCGTTTCGGGATTAAGCCCTGACAGTAACTAAACTGGTGACCCCGGCATGAAAATAGTACAAATTACACTATGTCACAAAATTTTTAAAGTTTTTGTATCCGGCACTTTTAGCAATTGATTCTAAAATGCCATTTTCTGATGAAATGAAATCTTTGCGGCATTTGAATTTTTAAAACGACGATTCCCACAACTTTCTTACGCCAAAATCAAAGAAAGCGTATTTGTGGTTCCGCAAATCAAACAGCTAATGAGCGACATAGAATTTTACTCGGCATTATCAGCAGAAGAGGCAAAAGCATGGGAATCATTTTGCGCAGTAGTGTCTAGTTTTCTCGGAAACAAAATAAGTGAGGATTACTAAGAAATTGTTGATGATTTATTGGAAAACTACAAAAAAATTGGTGTAATCTCAGTCTGTTTTTCATTGAGCTTTTATATTTACCAATTTTATTTCTTTTTTATTTTTTAAAGGTGTAAATATGTCCTTAAAAATACTCTTTTTGCACTCCCATTTGGATTTTCTCCCGGACTAGGTTGTCCGGGCGGCGAAAGCGACGAGCATGGCGAACGCTTCCATCAGCAAATGCAGCAGATGGAGTTTCGCTTCCAAGGCGAGTGGGATCCGGCAATGATGGGAGACTATTGCTGGTTCTTGTTGCGAGAAACACACAGTCTGCACAAAAAACAAAAGCGGTCTCCATCATATGAGTACTTTTATCCAACCTTGAACTGCAATAAAAACTCCTAATGCTTAACGTTTATTCTTATTTGGCATGCTAAGATGTGATTTTTATACTGAAAAAACTAGTAAAACTCGATATTTTAGTTACATATCAATGTCAGAGAGGAATTTTTAAATGGCAGTATCTTAAATTCCTCTCTGATGTGACTGTTTTGTTTAGATATTCCTATGCAAACAAGAAGCGCAGAGTTACGGGTAGGAGAGCATGCAAAATAACAATTAAGAGGTATGTTTACTTAATTGTGAATGTAGCGTTTATTTTTCATCCGATTTTGATGACCAAGGGCAAAAAATGTTCGTAAGAGATTACCCCATCTTGTCAATATCTGAGACTTTGATTTTTTTGTTAGAGTGAAAAAAATTTTTTGGGGGCGGGCAAAAATTTAAAAAATCTTTAAAAAATTTTAATTTTTTTTTTTTGGTTTGTTTTTAAAAAAATTATTTTTTTTTTTATTTTTTTTTTACTTTAAAAATTTTGTGGTTGACAAAAAAAAGAAATGTATTTTTTTTTAGCCTTCCTTTTTTATTATAGTAGTAAAATTTATTTTTTTTTTTAAAACCCACTTTTTTTTTTTTTTTCTTAAATTTTTTTTGTTTGTTTGTAATGTTTTTTTAATTTTTAATTAATTATTAATAAGCCGGGAAAAAAATTTTTTTTTTTTTTTTATTTGAGTTGGTTAAACAATCATTTGACGTACATTCATCTTTCTTATTTTTGAATCAAACACTCGTTCACAAAGATGAGGTCCAACTGGATCACTGATTAAGTAAAGAGATCGGTTTGTTGACCGGTTCGAGGGAACTTAATTTGCCAAAACGGAGTTGTTCTAAGGAAATGATATCACTAATCCCTCTACTATTCTTTTTAGATCTTTATCTTTTTATTAGCCCACAGGTTTGCAAATCTTAGGCTGATAATAAAACATACGTAAAATCACACTTTGATTAGTCTGCTTCAACACAAAACTTGAACTATGCTCGAAGGTCTGTAGACTTTTCATCCATTACCGATAAGATTAAATGCGAAACCCCAAATAAAACAAATTTAGCCAACGACTGTTTAATAAAGCATTCTTTTTATTTGTATTTTTAAACAAAAAAATTGTATTTATTGATTTCACCATTTTTATTAGATTGTAATCAATTATTCACAGTAGTTTTCTTCGTTCTTTGCTCATTATCAATTATCAAATTAAATACGTTTTTGGGGGTTACACCATAAATTAAAGTGGCACATACTAAATAAACTACATAAACAATATAATAGAATAATAATAATAATAAGTAGTAGGTAACTAAAATGTATATCGCATTTGAGGAAACTTAACAGAATAGATTTATATGGCGACCGTGCACCCGCAGCTGATTATTTTTTTTGTCGTTTTTTCTTTCTTTTTGTTTTGTGCTTATCGACTAAGAACTAAGGGAGCCAACGGTGAGTACTTCCTATTTACAACAAATTCCGAGCGCATGTCTCTTTCTCTATTTACATTATATCAAAATATCAACCACATATTTGTATATACTCGTATATATATTATATATTGTATCTTTAACTAATTAGCAGCCTTTTTTAAATTTTGATAACATTTTGCGAAACGATTCAACTTATACGTATGTAATTCGTGCGTTCACCGCCTTGGCCAACATTCAACGTTTCACGTCTCAAGTCTCTCGAGTTCGATTTTTGTATTCCCCCTTAAGAAGCTAATAAACTAACAAAAAATTTGCGCTCGTTGGTTTCCATCGTCTAGAAAAAGGATTTAATAATAAGAATTAAATTGCAGCAGTCGCTTCTATATATGCACAGATTGGGTTATCTTCTTCTTTCAGTGTTAACTAGGAGGATTTGTGTGTGTGTGTGTGTTCAACTAAAAGTCATAAAACTCGTTGGATTTGTTATTGAAACGTCGCGTCAAGACATACACCACAGCTTCATAGGTGGCCATCATGATGGCTGTATTGGGTATTTGTCTAACCAGCTGGGTGGCCAAGCCTCTGCGGAAAGGGAAAAGAAATTGAATAATTAGATTAATAAGTCTGAATAAACAAAATTTTAAAATAGATTTCAAAACCGTGGGTGGTTTATTAAGACTATTAAAAGAATTTCGTGTTGCCATATCAATGTTTGTTTCTTAAATTTACGATGCAGTAAAAATTAACAGTCATAAGGGAGATTTATTTTAAATTTAAATATTTAAACAAAGTGATAGGAAGATTGTAATATATATAAGTTTGGTTAGCTATCAGGGGATTTCCCAGATAGGCATTGGGATTTACTTTGATAATCTTATGATGGGATTTTTTTTTCTTTAATGTTTATTTTAGTCTGTAATCAAGTATCTAGTCAAAGGTTAACATGAATATGATTGAAGGGGATTTTCTAATAATGAAACTTTCTAAATAAGAAGTAAAAAAAGTCTTTCACTTGAACTGATGTGCCAACAAACCAAAGATTAGCTTCTATTTTTATATTTATTTAGATAATTGTAAAAATGTATAATGAAATAATACGATAGTCTTGCATCTAACTCCCATATCGAGTTTAACTTATACATATATCCATATTTTGTACGATCTCTACTTTAAACCTTGTGTAATTAAATGGAACTAGTTCATTTCATCAGTTTGTTCTTGTCAAACTACGGTCACACTTGCCTTGTAATAGCTTAAAATTCTTTTTATTTTGTAATTAACTGAAATTTTGCTGTAGAATGACATCCACAGCAAAAAGCCTCAATATGGCTAAGTTATGTTGCGTTTGTATGGCCAATTTGGGAGATGGTACCAACTGTCTAAATATATTCACCGACACCTCCCAACGACTGGAAGCATAGTTACACCTATAAAAGACTTCCCCTGATTGTCTAATGTGCCGCAAAAATTGCATTCAACTTTAAGCGGCGATTTGAGAAGAGTTTTCAGTGCTTAAGCACAACAAAGACTCTTCAACTGCACCCATTGCTCAAATGCCTTTAAACGTAAATCCACTCTCATGGATCACATTCGCACTCATACCGGAGAACGACCCTTTAAGTGTTCCCAGTGCCCAATGACATTTATTCAAACTAGCAGTATGAAGATTCATCTACTGACTCATACAGGAGAACGACCCTTCAAGTGTCCCCACTGCTATAAGACTTTTGCACGTAAATGCAATCTAGCACCTCACATTCGTATTCATACTGGGGAACGACCCTTTCAGTGTTCAGATTGTTTAAAAACCTTTACTCATCAGAGCGCTGTTAGCGATGTTTACATTGCTCAAGGAAATTTAGCTTTCAAACTGCTCTTACGCAACACATACTCACTCATACTGGAGAGCGACCCTTCAAGTGTACGCAGTGCCTGAAAAAGTTTACCCGAAAGAGTCATTTAAGCGAACACCTTCTAAGTTAATGGAACGCCCTTATGTCCCAAGCAAAGACCTTTGACAGAAATAGTCTTAAGTATCATATTGGCACGCATAAGAAAGGGAAAGTCAAGCTAAAGCTGAATCTAAAAATAAGCTTCAACGATAGTATTTTAATAATTTATTTAATTTAAGTGCTCAGAAAAATTGTGATACCTAATAAATTAATCCACAGACATATTGAATTGTGTATACAATACATCCGTAAGATCTTTGATATGCCCAGCGGAAGACTGCCCAGAATTGTAGCAGACATGATGTTAGCTAGCAAAACGCAAGTGTTCGAGAAATGGCAAGCCACAGCTTCTACTTACAATGTCGAAGTATGGGAAGCCTCACATAAGCTGATACTGGAGAACATCGAGTTACGGGAAAGAGAAAATTTCAAATATCTGGCGTCCCTAAGTGAGTCAAGAACAATTTACAAAAGCTTGACCCACAACCTTGGAACTCTGAACTACTTTCAAGACCACCTTGGCATCCAAACGATCAGCCGTCCCGACAGCTAAATCTGAATTACAGGCCGCACGTAAGCTCCATCAATACTGACTGTACACTCTGCAACCTCCGTGTAACTGAGAATGTTGCGCATTTGATCGGGGTTTGTCTAATCTTGGGAGAGCTACGGAAACCGAGATTGTAAGCTGGTTGAATGTAGAGAACTGGGAGATACTGCCTTCGTTTTTGCAACATGCGCTGAAATATCGCCTTACTATCTTAACCGAATACAACTGTCAATAACCAAAATGTCACTTTTTGTTAATTTGTTTTTTAAAATTTTGTTTTTTAAATTTGTAACTCGGATTTTCTTCCATCCATAGTTTTATATTTCATGTCGTCTAAATAAAATTATTTTTTACTCCTGTCCAAATAAAATAACTACTATAGGCTTTGGTATCGCTCCGGTGAACTTGCAAATAATTGTTTGATAGGTATCAGCAAACTTTTTTCTGTTGGGACGACACTTGTAGCAACCATCTGCCACAATAAAGTTCAGTGCTGCCTCAAATATAAAACTTCCTTACACAAGCCTATTTTCAGATACATTTTAAGGTCCTCTGAGCCCTTAACTAAGAAGGAACGGATCATTGGCTGTGAAATTCCATCTCGATTTACACCCATTTCACACCCATCAAAAATTGTTCAGAGCCATTTCTCAGAAATTAGGAAAACTATGAACTTTAAGATTGGCCATAAGGAGTTATTAACTATTTCGTATCAAAACAGATTCCGACCAAACATCATAACTGGAAGAAGACCATAATGGGACCTTGAGACGTAAAGTTTTGGGCAAAATATTGAAGAAATTCTTATCAAGTAGGATAGGACAATTTAAATTGTCGACAACGTCATTTAAAAATATTAGAGACGCAATTATTCTCTTTTCCTCAAGGCTAGAAATATGCCAGAGGTGACATCTAGTCTTATATGGAGATAAATTCTCCGAAAAATATAAATGGGCAAGTGAAAATTTGTAGAATTGTTTCTGCAGACCTGTTCACGTGAACGGTAGGTGAAGGATTCTAGATGAGCTAAGTATTTTCCCTACATTTAATTTAGATAATGTCAACCTAAAACGAACCAACAGTCTTCTGCGCCAAAGTAGAGAAAACCTATCAATTCTGGTTGGGGCCCTAACGGGTCACTGGTATCGCAATGGGCCTATCTTGGCCTAAGTGTAGGGACAGTCTTACTGTCCCTAGCCATCTCAACCTAACCTAACCTAACTGAAGCAGTACATTTAATTGAGATAGTCCAGATGTTGTTACGTAGGGTCTAGAACAATTGCCATTAATGATATCTTGATAAAAGGGCATTATGACAGACTTTGTCAAATGCCTTAAAGAAATCTATTTAAATCACCTTGATTTGACAACGATTTTCAAATGAAGAAATGCTAAGTACTGTTAAATTTGTAACCGTGGAACGTCCAGGAAAATACCTTGCTGATTGGGATCTATGTACGAGTTTAGAATTTTAGAGGCTTTCAAACTATTCGTTTAAAAAGTTTCGATATATTGCTAAGCTTTTCAATTGGCCTTTAATAGGAGAGACCTAACTATTTGATATGGATGCAAACCGGTTTTGAACCTTGATACCGCCATTCCAGTTGATAAACCGAACCGCAAACCGAACCGGCGTCCCATCGAAACTGCTGAACTGCTGTTCGATTCAGTTTACTAAAAGAGTGTTAAGACTTAAAGGGTTTACTTCCAGGCAAATTTTTGGGATTTTATTCGATTTTAAGTTATATTAAGTTTCGTCGATACACCCTCTACAAGGGAGACAAAATTCATATAGCGCTGGGTCTCTGAGGGCGCTAGTTGGGAGCCACCAACCAGGCTCGTTGTATCGAATGACTTTTCAGTGCGTCAGGGTACCGTGATTTTCATAATTTAAATTTTATATTGCTTCTTTCAAATCTAAATAAATTGTTTTTAAAAAATCACAGATGGAAAATTGTTTGAGGTTACTTTAAAAATACCAATTTGCCAGACACTATTTGTTAGATCCACTTGCTATTTACTCCACTAAATAATTTTTTTTTTTGCGCCCAAGCCCAAACAGTTTAGAGTACTTCGTACCTTGCTTTCAGCATATCCGACATTGTTTTTTTTGGAAATTTATCAAAGGATCTAAAATTCTATAGGAATTCAATTTCGAAAGAGTGACATATTCAAACCGAAACTGACCTTCATAAAAAGAGGCGAACCGAAACCGCGGTTCATTTAGCTTCCAAAACCATGTTACGAACCGGGGCGCCGGTTGAAAAACTGTGTGAACCAATGAACGGAAACAGTCCTAATATCCGATCGGTTTCGCATTCCTGCTTTTAAAACCGTTTTGTGAATAGAAAAAATTTAGGGTACCTTCAAGGGACTTAAAAAGGAATAAGAACATGAGAAATAAATATCAGAAATGATTTATGAATTGTTCTGACTGGTTACAAATCTAGTTTGAAAGTGGTTCAATGCCCTTTTTCAGAAATAATTTGATTCGTAGATTTGTAATAGGGAGCTATTTAGTTTATTATTTCAAGAGCATTTCCGAACCAGTTCGAATTAGTTTAAATGTGGAGGCTGATTCCCAGGATTTTTTAAGAAACATCGATATTATTCAGACTCGATCGACGACGGGTATAAAAATGGCATTTTTGGTGCCGAAGTGGTATAAAAATGACCGAAAAAAGTATAAAAATTCCTTGCAGCAGCGGCTATTCTGGTAAAGTATTTTTACCATGTACCCATTTTGAATGAGTAAAAAAGAGTATTATAAAGCATGTCCCAACTAATCAGAGTCCGTTGCGTCAATATATTCTGCGCATACAATATTGCTCTGCGGCAGCTACGTCGACACACCGACAGTTAACGAGCTTATACTGCGGTCTTTCGCAACAACAACGAAGTGCTAAATGAGTCGGGCTAAACGCACACACGCAACGCAAAAATGAGCATGTGTGTTTTGCCGCCCCTGGTGTAAATGTATATGACAGTAAAAAGAAATACCCTTCGACCAAGATCCTAGAAACTACATTTTCGAATATAATCTTATCATCGGTAATATATGACCTTAGCTTCTGAACTTAAACTATTAATTTTCCAAATTTATTTCCTTCATTCCGACTTACCTATATAGTCCAGCTCGTCCTTCTTCCTTCCACACCGTCTGCAGTGTTTGCCAAAAGGAATTATATTTATTGCCCTCCTCTCGCAGTCGCGTACGTGCCACCTCATGTGGATAGGCAATGCAGGAGGCAATTGTTTTGGACACAGCGCCGGCCATCATAAATTCCAGAAAATCGCGGGAACCCTTGGTATCTGTATGCCGTTGATTGCGTTGCTCCAGCTAAGAACCAAAAAAAATCATTTAATGAAATAATCAAACACTTTTTTCAATTCCCCTCACTTACCAATTTGGATTTAATAAACTCGTAGATAACAAAGTGCACCATGGTCTCACAGATGCCAAAATAGCTAGCCGTAATGCCTTTGTAGAAGGCCGCAACGCCACCCTGAGCATACACTCGTTCGATGCACTGCCTAACCGTCATTTGCACTTTGGAATTGTAGTCCAGCTGCATGCGTGTCTTGACAAACCAAATGGGATTCGTGGCGGTGGATGAGACAAAACCAGCGCTAGCAGCGCTCATGATGTGCACCAAAGGGGAGTCCCGTTCAACAAAACTAAAATGAGACTGATAAGAAGGCGTTCCTTTGATTGAGCAACTTCATCTTACCCCAGACTGTTGAGCGAGTTTTTGGTTTGTGAGTAGGTGCAAAAGTAAATGGCTCGGGAGGGCGCCACGCCCACGAGATTCGGACCCAAACCTTTGAAGAGAGCACGAGGACCTTCGTGTTGGACAATGTGTCTAAAGAAGAAAAGCCTCATACAGCATTTATCCGCTTGACAACAAATGATTAAAAACTTACCGCAGACACTGCATGATGCTCATATTTTTGCTGGTTGTCGATGAGATCCCACAATGTGATATAGCCATTATCTGCAATATCAAAGTAAACCCATTAATATACCGGTAATCACATCAATCGGTTAGCTAATGGTCATGAAGTGTTGTTACATGTATTTGTATGTGTGTTTTTTGTTCTCATACGAATGACACGACAATGATCATGATTTTGAGTAAAGGATATAAAAAAGAATTTGGTACTACCCTACGCACACCCCCAATCACCTGTGGCTGTGATCTGTTACGTAATATCGTTGTGCTTAGCTTACGTCGTTGTTCCGGCCGCAATAGTTCAGAGGGGCCGCCATTTGCGGGTCCGCCCGTGGGCTCTACAAGACGCGTGGGCGTTAGAAATGCCGTTGAGCTCTGTAGACGTGTCTTTACAACCTCCAAGGGACATGTTACCACTGCGCCAACTGTGCCTGCGGATCTATAAAAAAAAATAAAAAATTTAAGCCAACACAAAACATAAAAAACCAAATTGTCTTCAATATTTGTTCTTCTAAAAATACTTGAACAACTTCCACTTAAAGCGTAAAAATAAATCGCATTTGGCAATCGACCATGCATAAATATTTCTTCATATTTTCTGTGCTTTACGTAATTCTATTTATTTTCTATATTTATTTGACTTCATCTGTCTGAACCACTTAGGGAAAATTCTCATATCAAGTGGAAAGTAATTTTTATTGGTTGCATTTCACATGAAAATGCATTCACATTCACTTGTCTATGTTAAATTATGGCAATTTGCTATTGCGTTTCAATTGAAATCAAAACTCAAGGCTATACCAAATCAAGGTCAGGAATGTGTAATTGTTTACACTTAATGGTAAAAATGTTGGAAATTATTGATTGATTTGAATGGGGGAAAACGTTGAAAGTAAAACCATAAAAACGTCACCAAATTTAGCTGTAAGCTTTTCAAATGTGAATTTGGCAACAGATCACAAAAAGCAAAACATAATAAATTTTGCGAAAATGGCTTAGGAAATATTAAATGTTGAAGAAAAAATATAACATTTTTATCAGAAAAACTTGAGGAAATTCGACAAACAATCTAGAGACGTGCAAATTTTCTCGTAATAACATAAAACGAGAACTGGCCGAATAGAAGCAGTGGTGCCCAAAATGCGTCGCAGCCGACACACGCATAGAGAGAGAGAGTTCTATAGACAGCACGCTCTTTTTCTTCTATCACGAGGCATTTGTTCGTTTGTTTGTTGCTCAAGTGACTTTTACTAAGTGTTTCGCGTGCTACGCACACAAGCGCAAAGCTTGATTTTGTGAGTTTGGGCACCACTGCTTTAAAGCTACTTTGTCCACCCAAGTCACAGGAGAAACCGTGCTGCAGACTAGATTGCCATTGGTGACGTTTGACGACAGGGCTCTAGCAGCCTCTGTCTATCGGCAAGTATCGATTTGGTTCTTGGGGTTCCATCCAAGGTGGAGCTCAATTTCGCCGCTTACCAGACTGACTGCATAGCAAAGCTGTACCAATTCAGTAGACTAATGTGGGGTTGCTTAAGAGTGAGTGCACACAAATGAGTGGTTCATTTGTTCTTCTTCAATAGTTCTTATTCAGGGACTATATTTCAATGACTTTTGTTCAGGGACTCTTGTTTAGTAACTCTTCTTCAGCGACTTTTGTTTGGGTACTCTTCTTCAGCGAAGAAGTGGTTCATTTGTTCTTCTTCAATAGTTCTATTTTGTTCAGTGACTCTTATTCAGGGATTATTTTTCAATGACTTTTGTTCAGGGACTCTTGTTTAGTAACTCTTCTTCAGCGACTTTTGTTTAGGTACTCTTCTTCAGTGACTCTTGTTCAGGTACTATTGTTCAGCGACTATTTTTTCAGGGACTCTCGTTTGGTGACTTGTTCAGCGCCTCTAAATTATTGACGCTTCTTCGGTGACTCTTGTTACTCTGTGCTTAGTGACTTTTGTTCAATTGTTCATTGCTTTGAGTTGATCTTGTTTTGAGATATAGCAACTCTACTCCCAACCGTTCAATCTTCAAAATGGCGGAATTAAAACCATTTTACAGAGGTGGCTAACAAAAAAGCAAATTCGTGAAGTTGGACCACTTGTTTTTTAGAACAAGAGATGAGTTCAAAGCCAAGAAAGGATTACCATCAGATCGAATGATCGCTGAACAACTCAGAAACTGAGCAGCTGTACACTGTTCACTTAACAACACAGCAACTTCACTCAGCTGATTCACTTAAAAAAAAAAACAGAATCAATGGCCTTGTTCACCAGCATACATCAAACATCAAATATCATCCATCAAACAAAGTTAATTGGCTTATGTTGAACGCTTTGAAGAAATTTCAAGGTAAAAATGGTATGTGTGAAAGCTATCGTTTTGATTTTAATAAAAATCACAAAAATTAGCAATAATATTTGCACTTCACATTCGTTCACCGCAACAATCGAACTAGATTCATCGATTTTTTCGTCATCGATTAGTGCTGATGAACACGAATATTGAAATGAACAACGATTACTCAACACTAAAGTAGAAGGAATTAGATCTGTGTCGCTAGCTCTTCAGAGAAGATAGCCGCTCCTATAAGCTCTTTCATCTTCAAAACATCTCACCTAGAGGGAATTTTCAGTCTCTTAAGCCGGTTTTCAAAGCTGGTTCGGTTCAATTCATGGCTGTAATATCTGGTTTTGTCAAAAAGAGCGGCGCCAAAAAGTATGCGAAATAAAGCGACGTAAACCTCTGAAGTGCTTCATCGACCGCTGTTCAGCGACTGAAAAACTGTTTGCTCTCTCAGCAGAAGCCTCGACATGCGTTCGGCTCGTGTCTGTGTGAATAGCGAAATGTATGCAGCCCCTTCGGGCCATCGCTGCTTTAAATCAAAGGTATTGTTAATACCTTGATGGAGTGTCCCAATTATCTGGCAACTCTTGGTATTCTATACGCATTGATGTTATGTGTTTGAAAAGCCTGCGAAGTTCAGTTAAAAGTTCAATTACAATCAGTTCAGTTTAATTACAAAAAAAAGCTTCGGAGCACAATGAATGAAACTGAAAAAACTGAATTTCATTCCTCCGCATTTTAAAAAAAGCGTTGTTTCTTTAAGAAGTATTTAGTAAACAGAATTATTTATCGATTCGCCAAGGGATTGGTAGAGATCGGATGAGCAAAAGAAAGTTCCCTGCTGAACAGGAACAGAGTATATTACCGTTGGGCTTAATTGATTTTCCGACTTGTGAAGTCTTTGGAATTATATGAAAATGACATCGATGCATATCGATATTTTAGTGTTAAGGTATTTTTAAGAAATCAAATGATGACACTGTCCAAAATGGACATTGACGAGAGGGGCAGAAAGAGACCAATCGTAGAGAGGAACAGCAAAGAGACGTTGGCCGTGTTCACCAGAACAAATCGATGACAAAAAGTAACGATGGATCTAGTTTGATTGTTGAGGTGAACTAATGTGATGTGCAATCATGATTGCGTATACTTGTGATTCTGATGGATGAAAAATCAAGAAAATTTTAAGCTGTCATTTAAAATTAAAACAATAACTTTGACGTTTGAAACGAATATAAGAAAAATTTTGATCACAAACGGGCAGCAAAAGGCCAATCAACATTTTTAATACATTGAACGGTGAATTTTGATCATTTTTTGATAAAGGCTAATAACTGCTGAATTACGACGATTGTAATGTATGGACTTTTTGAATTTGTGATCATTAGGTTACATCAGTCCAAAAGCGAAGAATTTTAAATATTTTTTGGAAAATAACGGTGTAACTAGTTTTTTAAGAAAAAAATGATTTTGTAAAAAATGATAACTTTAATTTGTGTACACAATGTTCATTAGTTATTTCTTGTTTATTTGAAATTGTTTGACTTTTTCAAAAATGTAAAACGGTAATTTGGGATTATCTCGAAGTCTGTTCTACTGGAAATTTTTAAGCTCAAATTCGATTCGGCCGTGATTTTACATAAGGAGTACATCAAATTGTAGAGGATGAAAATCGTTAACTTCGAAAGTTATTAGTCCAGTTGGAAAATAATGACCTTAAAATTTAAAGTCGACTTGCGCTGGCTAGGAATTAATTTTAGACATTTCGTTAAGAATTTTTGGTAGATTTCGTTTAGTGCTAGACGCTTTCTTGACTGTTTCCACCCATAAAAATCATTTTGTGACGAGGCCAAGGGCCGTCACATGCTGATCGATCCGATACCGATCCAGTACGCACAATCAATAAAAGCATTAAAAAACAGACAACCCATAGAATTGTAAACACAATTTATTGAAATAACCTTGAAATAAAATGTTCATTTGTGCCAAAGATTATTAAAGTTTACTTTCTACACACAACTTGGTCGAAAATTAACAAATCACGACCTTGGCTAATGCCAATTTTACCTTGGTCAATATCATTAAAATTAATTTGTGATAAAGAACATAAACAACAAACAGTTCTTATCGCAAAAAAAAATAGGCAAACCTCAGCCCAACTCGTGATTTGTAAATTTGCTGGGTTAGCAACCAAAAGCCATGACAAAGACCCCACATAACTTTGTTAATATAATTATGCACAAGTTTGATCAATAAAGGAATATAATTTTGTTCTGAGACAGACACAAAAGTCCGCATGCCCTAGCAAAACAATTTCGCAAAATCGATCAGTGATTGCACTCTGGGGCAATGCTAAACCGGTTTCAACTGACTACAGATTGACCTGTTAGGCGATAACCTAGAGGCTAGCAATGAATTGCCACAAAGCAAAATATGTCCGCGCCTTATCAGTTGCAGCAGCAGCCGACCGTCCACGTAGAATTCAGACTTCAATCTGGTTTTAATGCAAATAAGACTGTGACATAATGTGCCCTGAGAACCGGTAAGTACACGCCACACTTCACCGTATGATTGAAACCCATTGTAGGTCATCTGACGCGTACCACAAATAATAGCAAAGCTCAGCAATTTCACAAATTAATCAAATTGAATCTAAATATTAACAAGAATTGTGTCTATTGATGTTGATAATTAGCACGTTTCACGGCAACGTGTCCCAGACGAATGGACAAACAGATGGTAGACTAGAGAAAATGGTGAGTCGTTGAACGATGAATGAGGATATTACCGACTGAAGTATTGAGAGGACGATAAAAATTTAAGTAGAGACGGATTCTCTATCTCAGGTGCTTCCGAGAGGTTGAGTAGAAAGGGGTGACTTGACACTTCAACACAAGTCGTTTTAAGCAACGCATAAGCGTGCAATATGCCTGCCGATGAGGCAGTGACCGACCAGAAGTAAGATAGACTACTGGAAACACTTCTACGATTTAGGTTGAACTTGGAGTACGTGACCCTAGCTACAGCGCAAACTGGAATGTTATTCCACCTGGCCGGCTGTTTTCATTCCTTGTGGTAGTGCGCTATAAAACTAGTTTGTCAGCTGACGCGGTGTCCGGTCACCCAGATAAGGTGAATACGGAGATACCCAGCTAAATCACGCGCCGGTTTGCGAACGTACGCAGCCCATCAGTAGTTGCAATTTATCCCAAGAAAAGAAATCTGCCGATTTTCTAAGTTCAATTCAGACGAATCATATTATTTGGTACTACTCTGCTTTATGGAAGGCGAAAAATTAGAGGTACAAGAGAACATGTCATCGGGGTAATCGATGTCTCGATACACGCCCTGAGCACTTAAGTACCCGGGGACTAATCACAGAGTTGGAAACAGTTTCGTTACAAAATTTCCCCTTCTTCGATCATGAGAGTGCTAAGGTATTACCATTCCTATAGACATTGATGGCGTTTGCTCTGCTATGTCCTGAGTTACCCACGTTACAAGTTTCACAGGTAACAACACCATATAAAAGTTATCAAATTCAGTTTTTTTAAATTTACTATTTTTGCTTTGAACAATGTTGAGTTAGAATTCAATCAAATGGCGCCAGTTTTTTTTTGGACAGTCGTTTATATGGCAGCTATTTGATATATTCATCCGATTTGGATCGAACTTGAGAGATAAAAAAACAGTTTTTCTCACTAAAACTAGTTTTCCGACCGATCTCTCCTATGGCAGCTATACGCTATAGTCATCCGATCCAGCCGGTTCTGACAAATGTGCAGCGTATTCGTAGCTAAAGACTTCGTTCAAAGTTTGGTTAAGAAAGATTTAAAATTGACGGAGGAGATAGCATAGAAGCTATATCAACTCAGCTCGTCGTGCTGATCAAAAATATATTTATATGCTTTATGTGGTCGAAGATGCTTACAAACACCTGAACAATTTTGATATACCCTTTACAAGGGGATAAAAAGATCTATTAGGATCTATTTGGGATGGATAGTTTTTTCCATAAACTTTTGATGAACGATGACTATGGATGAAAATCTAAATCAATTTAACATTAATATGTTATTAATATTTTTTGCAATTTTCATATACATTGGATGAATATCTAAGATCAATCTAATATTTAAAATTCAGTCCAAATGGATACAGAAATTTTTCAATGGATCATCAACAAATATCCTTTTTATCCCTTGGATGTAAATGATCTTTAATATTTTTCAAAAAACATAAAAATATTAACCCTTTAATGCATAAACATCTTTCCAATAAAGAAAAAATATATTTATGCAAATATATGTTTGTTTGGGATATTATAATATATATTTGGACAGAAATATTTTTTTTGGATATATAGTTTAGGGAAGAAAATGAAGCCATATATGGCTCTATATGCATTCAGTACATTTCAAGGAAAAAAATGGTATGCCATATATGGCTCTCTATGCATATAGCTTACTCTGTGTGAAAGCTAGTGAAACAGTTTCTTTTGTCATTGTAGCACAAAAATACATTACATTTCTCACAAAAAGTGTAGGAACGGAATGAACAATCATTTTGACTAAGTTGTCTATTCTTTATCCTTTGGAAAAATTTTAAAAAGTCTGCTGGCGTCTCCAATTTATCAATAAAACTTAGAAGATTGGTATTTCCTTGAAATGAAAAGATCTCATTCGAATAAGGGGGCAAGTGACTTTTTTTCAAATCGGTGCTCTTGCCCATCACAGTGGTCATCTGAACCACTCTCATCGGTCTCCGGTATATTCACATTTTCCAGTTCAACCTTTTGATTTCCAACAACTTTTTCATCGGTATCGTATGTATAGTCGTCATCACTTTGAAGCGGATCATCGATTTCAATGACATATTGTAAATTACCATAAAATGATTGTACATTCATTGCTAGAAAATTCAATTTCATATGTATATAGATAATGTCATAAACTGCATTACTGCATGAAGAGCCATATTTGGCTTCGGCAGTTTTCGCAAGAAATAGTAGTTTTTATGAAAGAAAACTTTATTTTCTTTTGGAAAAAAATTATTCTTCAACAAAAACAATGTTTTTTGGCGGTGCAATTTTACGTGAGACGCTTGAACAAAACTAATAAAAACACGAAATAAAGCAACACAATAAAAATGTTTACATGGCACTCGAATAGAAAATAGTGCAAAGAATGATCGTCTTCGCTTAAGTACCGTTTTAACTAATACAAAATTCATTAAAAATAAAAAGCCATATATGTATGGCGCTGTATGCGGCAGAGGGTTAATTAAAAATGCAAGATATACAAAAATTTTAGTAAGATTCTGTAGAATTTAGGGTATGTAGAAATATTGTGTTGTTGTTGATTCAAGGGATGATCCTGTCTAGACTATATAGCCCCAAAGGGCCAAGCCAAGCGTCTCTTTATCTCTTGGCGTGTGTTCTTATAATTCTTCGCACAAGAGAAAGGGAATCTGCAGTTTAACGGCGAATCCGTTAAAGTTTAAGAAGCTTTTTCATGGCTAGATTACTTCACAGCTGCCGCCAATAGCTGGTGAAGGTGAGCGGATGTGTAAAAGCTATTTTCTAAAGAAAGAAATAAACTTTTTTTATTAGATAATCAGAATAGCGATTAAACCCACGCCTCCCGCACAGCAGGCCAGCACACAAACCGCTGGGCCACACCCGGCCATATGATAATGCTGAGTAATTTCAAAAGAATTAATAATAAATTGTAAGAATTAAGTCAAAGAACTTTTAATTTTGTATTTTTTTTTCAAATCTGTTTCCATATTAAAAAGGAAATGCAATCTTCTTTTTATTAACAACTTTGAATCATCTGTGAACCAATTAAATACAATTGTTAAATCGTATCTACAGCGACTTTCCGGCAATGGCCTCAGCTATATATACACTTACAATTTGCAACCGGTTAATGAGCGATTTAGCCGTTTTTTGACTTCTCCAATACAACACATGCGCCAGATAAGAGTGGAAATTTTGGCACCCAGACATCGCTTATGGACAAGGGTGCCAGGTGTCAGCCGGTGGGTGCCTGGTTTGAGATGCGTCATCTTTGCTCGATCGACTTTTGCTCAAAGGCCAAAAGAAAGTAAGAAGAACATGCGCCACCAGCTGATAAAAGTGTGCTGGTGGGCCACATTATCGTTATTTTTTTTTTTGCGTCTCGCAAACTTATCAATGCTAATTTTTTTTTGTGTTTTTTGTGTTTGTTTTTAGATTATGAAACTGATGGAAAATTTTTGAATGCAAAATCAAGGTGGGCGGTAGAGGTATGCCTTAAGAAGAAGAACTTTGATTTTAATTTCATTCAATGAACTTGGCACGAGACCTTCTATACATATTTGTGTAAATAAAAATCTTGTTTAGGAATTAAATATAATTAAATTATTCTAACAAATTCATGTCTAGATCAAGAACAGGAAACAAACGTTGCCCTTGACACAATTTTATTTTTGACAATATGTATCATCAAGATAAGATAAATATAAGAAATAGCTATCAAGGTTAAATAATAGAATGTATTTTGTTAAAATGAAATATAAGTTCCTTTTGTTTTAAAGAAAATACAAATTTTCAAATGATTTAAAAGTATTTTTTTAAGTCAATTTTTACCCCCCAGCATGTTTACATAATTATTGCTTCGAGTGACATTGTTATTCTCAAATGTTGTTTGTCGTCCGTCGCCTTCAACTGAGTCAGTGTGCCAGAAAAAGTTTGTTTGCCCCTCTACCTCGTAGAAAAAAATACATATCGATTGCCAAGCCGCATTTAGAATTTTGTTATTTCGACAAATAAAAGCAAAAGTTTTTAAACAATTTGCACTCTTGTCAAAACAGATTTCAAGATGTCTAAGCTAAAATTGTGCAATTTCATCTAATTAGAACCAACCAGAAATAAGATGTGTGTTCCATTTCACCATATACATGGATTCTTACATACTTGCCAGTTTATTTATAGCCGTAAACAATGTATATATGTAAGCATGTGCAAGGTTGTTTTTCAAACGATAGTAACGTGGGTAAACACGAGATACCCCACAAAACTACTCGTAGGTTCGGCTCAAGTTGCAACGTGAATCCATTTTATTGTTTTGTTAGATAAAGTACACACTGTCTCATGTATAGATGTATATGTATATGTATGTATGGTAGTGCAAGAGAAGTCTTACTATAATTGCTGGCCTTGTTCGGTACATACATATGCTTTGAATGCCGGCCGGCCGGCAATTTGTAACGCCGACATGACAGTTTACTTGTTATTGTCTTTTAGTTGAAGATAACGACCAAGCCTTATTTATAAGACCGTTTTAAGGCATCAGCTATTTATAGTAGTAGTTAGTAGTAGTTGTTCTTTATTGATTTTGTAAATTTGTTCTTTTAAAGAGTTTGATTTGTAAACAATATGCTATCATATAAAGAAGGTGATATAACTAGCATGGCATTAGAGCCGTCTGCATATTAAAATTATACAAATATTTTATACTTAAATTTTACTTACATACACATAATTAAGTTATTCTAAATTGGAAACATACATGCAATTTAGTTATTTATATAAGTGCTGTCCAAATTTACAAATATATTTGAAAATAAGGCTTTAAATTTTCCGGTTTTTACGTTCATTTAAACTAGTCAGAGTCGATTGGGCCAGTTGTTGCGGTATTTACAAATCAATTCACTTAGCTAAAAGCTGGTAAATTTTTAACTAACATTTTTTTTGCGGCAAATTTTTTTGATGAGCTTAAAGTAGCGTTTGAAACCAGGGCTGCGAACCAATCAATTTTTTTTCAAAGGCTTCCTATAGTTAATGTTCGAAAATTTGAGGTTCGACCTTTTTGGGAGAAGGTTTGAACCATGGTTCAATATAATATTCCTTCAGTCGAAGATGGGAAAGTTAAGCGCAGTAACTGTAACTTTTCGGTTTTTTTTTTTTCATTGTTTTTTTATTTTTTTATTTTTTTTTTTTTTGTTTTTTTTGGTTGAAATCTGAGTGCTTCAACAAACATAACATACAAATAGCCCACAAACCCCACAAAACACAATGAGGAACTTTACAAAACGAAATCCAAAGTAGACAAAGACGACAAATGCAATGTGATATACAGAATACCTTGCAATGGAAATTTGGAGAACAAAAAAAGTCTAAACTCAAATCAAGGATTTCACAACATTAACGAAACACTGTATGGAGAGCGTGACGATACCGAATTTGGAAGGAACAAACAAACCTTAACAGGAGAGTTACTATTGGAAACGGTTTACTCTTGAAATGTTATACATCACACATCAACAGTGAAGAGATTGAAACTATAAGACTGTACACTTTGACAACTGCGGCACCTATACATATACACTTAGTATTGAAATCCACGTTTAAGCGAAAGTGTCATAAATTTGTATGTAAAATAATGTTTTTCAATGTATTGTGATAATTGGCATATTGTTTTTTGTAAACGGACCGGTCATGCGGCTTCAAAATATATTGGAAATAATCTCTTAAAAAACCATTGTGTTTTTTATTCACGACTAGAGCCGGCTATAATCAAGGTTCTCCTTAAATAACTATTTTAATCGTCCTCTTCTGAAAGTGAATACGACAAAAGCCAACCCAAGTTTTGGTAATCTCTGAAAATTATTTACAATATTTCTTTCAAATTGCAAATTTTTGTGAATCCTTCAAAAAAATTTTGTAATCAAGTATCTAATAAATAAATTTCCCCTTTTACTTTTGATCCTTGTTTTTCTGTGTAGATTTCAGAATGTCTATAATTAAGTTGCAGATAGCTGATAGATACAAACGGCAGACTGGCATGACTAAATTAACTCAGCTCGTTATGCTGATAAAGAATATATACACTTCATGTGGTCGAAGATGCTTCCAAACATCGTTACAAACATCTGGACAATTTTAAAATACTCTTTGCAAGTGTATGTAAAGGTCAGGCTAAGTTCGTCTGTGCCGAAGTTTTTACACCCTTGGAAATTTTTTGAAATATCACAGTTTAAGAACCCGAGCAATAAAATCAACAATTTTACTAACTAAAACCATTTTCCGGACAAATTTCTTTGGCAGCTACAAGATATGTATATTCATCTGATTTTACCAAGACTTGCAAATCTGTGTGAAAGCATATAATATTAATAATCGCTCAGTTGATAGACGTTAACACTAAAAACAAAAATTTTTTCCTCACTAAAACCCCCTTTTCGATCGATAGTTCCTACGGCAGCTATAAGATATAGACATCCGATCCGATTCTACATATTAGCGGTGTGCAGTAAAAAGGAGACACTGTGAAAAGTTTCAGCTCGATAGCTTTAAAACTGAGAGACTAGTTTGTTAGAAACAGACAGAGACGGACAAAGCTCAATCGACTAAGCTCGTCGCCCTGATCAATATATATAGTTTATAGAGTCGGAAATGAATAAAAATTATAATACCCTTTGCAAGGGTATAAAAACAGAGTAGTCTTTTATTATTTTTCGAATTCGAACAGTTTATAAACAAAATTAACGCCGACTATTTAAAAATGAAACGAAGATAGGCAACACTGCGTATGAGTTATTCACTTTAGAGTCTAAATGCGCCCGTTAAAACTCGACTACACCAGAAAGCAGCAATTGGTAGGTGGAACCATGACCTTAAAAAAACTCCGGAGGTCCAATCTAATGTACATTTCCACCCTGCAAACATTTTGTCGGGTTTCTTATCTCCCTCGTCAAAAAGTGAGTTTGGCGATAGTTTCAGATGAGAGTCAAAACACATAAGGTATCGCATTTATACCATAAAGGCATCAATTTCTATGGCCCTATTAAAATGCTCGAGTATAAATACTTGAAAACAAGCAACATTTAGTAATCCCTTATTGCCGTGAGATGGCGGCGTAGCACAGCGTCTAAAATTATGGGTGAGGGCTTTCAAATTTAAATTATAAATATAAGTTTGTTTAATTGTCTCTATCGAACAGTCGCAGCAAGAAACGCTTTCTCTCCTCCAAGAAGTGTCGGAGAGTGGCACATGTCTCTCCCGAAGAGAGATGTCAACGCGATAGATATGCGTTATCGCCAGAGTGAAGCGACACCTACTGGAAGAATCGCATTCTTATCTTCGGCGATAAAAAATGTTTGCTGGGCATATACAAATATCGTTGACTGAGACACACACACACAGGCGGCGCTCTCACAACCACGCATACATCCGCAAAAGACACTTTTGGAAGTTTGCTCTCGACAAAACGGTCAGTAGAGACATATGTAAGCAAAAGAGAATCGAAAAAAGCGGTTTTTGGTTACGCCCCATACATCGCACAAATTTTGGAGCAAAACGCAAATGTGTTTTTGTGAAATATGGGTGTATGCGTCACACTCAGGTGTGTGATATTTCATAATTCACTAAAAGACATAAGCGTCTGCACAAATACTTGAGTGGTGTATTTGGCGCTTTAAGCGCATTTTTTATTGAGCAAAAACAGAATTGAAGGTGCCTATTTGCTTCCTGTTTTCTTTGTGTCCGCAACAGAGTGGACAGTTTTTTGCTATGTTAAAGAATAAATTGAAATTTTGGTCAAATAATAAATATTTTACATATTAAACCAAGTTGTATTCCCAAATATTATATCAGATTCTCGCTTAACAAAATGGGTTCCCCTTTTCAACTGCCTGGTTCAATGCTTTCCCCTTTGTGTGTCCACATAAATCAGTTTTACACAGTCAATGCCCAATTTGATTTCCACAACAACAAAACCAACCTCAATTGTGTTTCTTTTTTTATTATTGTTTCTATTTTTAGCCTCAGCGCATCTGAAAATTTTGTTTTTGTTTATCGGTTTGTTTTTTTGTGGTGTTTTACCCTACAACTGCACTGCAGGGGCATATCAGTTTATAATTCATTCATCAGTTAAATTCCGGTTTGAAATATTATATCCAACCAGTTTTGTTTGCTCTCGCTGTAGGGGAATGGAAATTCAATGCGAAATTTATTTGATTACTTTGTTGTGCATTCTCAATCTGAGTGGGTAGACAGACAGAAAGTAGAGAGCGAGATGGGGGGAGATTTAAGTGGGGTGTGTGGATCGAGTCGAGCCTCTGACCAGTTGTGAAAATACGTAAATACAGACGAGATATTCAAATTACCCAGATGGAGGGGGCTTGTTAGTCGCTCTTCACACTTAATTACAAAGTATAAATAGTTTTTTTTTTAGTTTTCACAGATAACTTAGTCTACAATAGTTGTACAGACCAAACAAATGTTGATAAGATAGAATTAATCTCTCTTTTAGTGCCCCTTCTTAGAGTATAAACATCAGATATAGATAGACCAAAGACTTGAGAACTCACAAAGACGGACATACAAGTGAATGTTAGGGAAATTTGCTAAAAATTTCCCCTTACCAATCACTTTGACACATCTTTGTGAGTAATAGTCTTTGGTTAGATCTCTTTAAAACGGGATTCAAAATAATCAGGGAGTAAAATTAATTTTGAACCTGATTTAATTAAACATTTTTAATTTAAATTTCAGCCACAAATTCGCCCACTTCAAACATACATTTTTTTATACCATTTCGCGTTTTTTTGTCGCAATTTCGTGTGACGTTTATCTTGAGTTATTTGCGGATTGTCGCCGCTTTTGCGGCAACACGTGAACAGAGCATGTTACCCCGCAAATTGCTTGTTGTTGCTTCTGTGTTTTTGGCGCCACTGCCAACTTTTTTGTTTTTGTTTTAGTACCCCCTTAGAACAGGTCAGGTTAATTGTAATTTGTTGTTGTTCAATTGTTCATTTGAAGCAATTGCGACGTTTTCAATCCCGGCCAAACCGGTTTCTCATATTTTTTTTTTAGTCTACTCTTCTGACCTGCGATAAGACGCAAAATAATGGGAATATGCAATCTAATTCTAATTTGAAACTTACCCGCCGGCTATCAAGTGTATAAAAGTATCTGCTGTATTTTGGGACATAGCTCTCGCTCTCTCTCTCTCTCTCCCGTTTAGTTGGTTTGGCGACTCTCTGCGGTCGAATGCAGCGGTTAATGAAATTTTCAAGTAATTAACGCGCACTTGAGTGCCACTGCAGCAACAACAACAACAACAGCAGCAGCCACACCGTTTTTTAAGGCACGTCGCGTAGGTGGACGGTGGGGGGGCAGGGCTCGCGGGGGGCCAGCGCCTACAAGCGCTGCACTTTAACGAATTCCTATTTTCCGCCTTGTGCTGTGTTGCTGTGTTTGCTAGAACTTTTATTTGTATTTATTTTAATTGTGGTTTTTGTTGTTTTGGTTGTGGCGCAGCTTTTTTTTTTGGCAATGGAAAGTTATGCAACTGCCATAAATTTCACTGATAACCGTTATCCAAAATGATAAAAAAATATGGCATACGCCAGGTTCATTAAGCACTTTTCCAGTTCTATATGTTCTTTGGTACTGTTTTTTGATAAAAATTTTTCTTTAATTTTTATTTATGATCCGCACAAAAACACGCCCGCTTCTCCGTTTCAGTCCACTGTTTTGACTGTGTCTAGTGGTGGATGCGTGTCTGCGTCGGCCTGGCTTTTGCACTACTTTCTTAGCAGCTGTTTATTTTCTCCCACCCCTCGTTATCGATAGGCTGCTAAAGTGCGATTAGTTTGTCGTTGCTTTTGGGGGTGGATGGTGTGGACGTGGATATTAAATAGTTGCTAAGTTTGTGGTGACCGACTTCGAATTGCAGTTTAGTTCTTATAGGTAGTCCTATTGCAGTTAGAAAGGCTGACAAAAGCATTAACGATAAGCCGTTATTAGAGCATGACGAAACCAGTATTTGAGCAGGCTAACACGATGTTATTTTTATGTGGCGCAAAATTTAAGTGTCAATAATTTTAAATATCAATTTTGACTTGATTTTGTAAGAGAGTTTGTTAAATTATTCTCAAAGTAAATATTATACTATGTTTCGCAAAGCTACAAGTCGAAATTACCATTACAATTTTTAGGTTATTCAAACTTTAATTACCATTTGAATTACAATTATTTCGTAGCTAAAAACTCAACTTTTTTTGATTTCAATATTTGTACCAAAAACTTTAATTACAAATAATTGCAGTATTTTGGTAATTAAACATTTTTTAAAATCTTTGTTATGTAGCTAAGACATGCAAGCGAAATTACTATAATTATTTCGTTAAATTTGGAAAATCTGATTGCGTTGTTAACCCGAGAAAAAAAGGATAGACCTACAAGATGTTGGCTGTTGAGTTGAATACTTTAAAAACTTTCTTAATTTTTCCAGTTTTTGTCATTTCATTGTGAACACGAATCTGTTTTGGAAACTTATATTTTGACTTTTGGACTTGAAAATAGCCATAGCAATAATAAATAGAAAATCGGCTAATAGACAGCTTTAAATCTGAGCGATTAGAATCAGACAATTGGTTGAAGGTTTGTTTTGCATTAAGGGTAGGTAGAAACTTTTGTCAAATTTGTTTTTTTCGATTTTTTTTTTTTACTGTAAAGATCTTTAAGAACTCCTGTAAACATTTTTAAGCAGATAACCAAACAACCTTTTTTACAACCTAACTCAAAAAATTTTCATCACCCTCGTATTTCTAAAATTTTTGTTTCGTTTGTTTTTAAAATGAAAAACTTAAAAAAATAATGAAATTCTTCTTATTTTTCTAAAGCACGCAATACGTTTTACAAAAATAAATAGTTAACAAGAAGGACTAATCACAAAAAAAAAAGATTTAAAATCACCTGCAAAAAGCTTGACGTCAAACTTTTTAGGTTGTGTAGCAGAAAACCAAATAGACTGTTAGCAAAAACCACACAAACGTCGAACTTTGAATTTGTATATGGTATGAACAGATGTTTGAGTTTTGTTGGGGCGCTCAAACCAATTAAAATGTTGATGCAGTGGACATGGAGAGTCTCCAGCAGCAGCAGTCCGCAGTCCAGAAAGATCTGCAACAAGCATGTCCGGGCCAAGAAACACAACAGTTGTAAAAAGTTTTATGAAGCAAGAACAAATATATTATTAAAGTTTTTTACAAAAACAGAGTCAGGGAGAAAGCTACCAGGACCGAAAGGGGTTGTTACCTGAGCTGTCTCGATAATTGTTACTTCGAACCAAAATTTTAAATATTTTCATAATTTCCCCATTTAATTGATGTTGGCATATTGAACCTATTTTGACCGAAAATGGTAATCGAAAATTAAAATAAATAAAAACATATGTGCAAAAATAGTATAAAATATTTAATAACTACCTGTTTGAGTAACTTTATCACCAAAGTCTACATAATGTCGAATGGTTTTCTGCAGCATCATTGATCATCGATTACAATCGATTCGATACAGCGGAATCCCAAATAAAATCCTTTTCTGTTACGTAAAATCATCTTTGCTGTAAAGTTATCAAATCAAATATAAATAATAACTCATTGTATAAGCCCTCAATATATTTGCCTTGTGACACTTTCAATCAACGCTGCAATTAAGAAATGTAATTCCGATTGATCGCACGCTTCGAGTTTCGTATCGCGACCTCTTCATTTTAAATCCCTCTCAGCCAGCCCGGTTTTTGTTTACGTCTTTAGCGCCAATATTTCAAAGTGGCAATTTTAACTGTTGGCGCTCATATGGAAGTTACACAAAGTCTTGTCTTAAATATAGTAGCTGACAGCTCAAAGGGGCCAAGACTGACAAGTTGGACAATTAAATGATCACACTGGACATAACCCTACTTACACCACCACCACCTCCAAAGACAACAACAACAAAAACATCAACGTACAAACTCATACCTGTCGTGCTTGGCCAGTTACTTCGCTGACAGGAACCTGGGCCTTTCTGCTCTAAAGTCTTTAGCCACGCTCATGACCACTTGAACGAAAGAGGTAAAACTGACACTAAACATCCATATTAATGGTCAAGAAATCCCAACCGTCAACAATCCAAGGATCCTAGGTGTCACTTTTGATCCTCTCTTCACCTTCGCCAAACACTCCGAAGGTGTCGTTAAGAAGGTCAGGAGTAGGAATAAAGTCTTGAAAGCCATCGCAGGCAGCTCGTGGGGCAAAGAGCAGGAAACGATCATCACCACATATAAGGCAATCGGCAGATCAATGGTCAAATATGCTGCACCCATCTGGTTTCCGGCCATCAGTGATACACAGTGGCGCAATCTTCAACTTGCACAGAACGCTGCGCTGCGCGTTGCCACAGGGTGCCATCTGATGACCCACCCTGACCACTTGCACCAAGAAACGGAGGTACTGCCCGTCCGCGCCCACAACTCCCTCCTCACTCAACAATTCCTAATCGGTTGTCTCATGGAATCCCACCCAAACCATGCCTGCACTCTACAGGACATGTCGAGACGACCCAAGGCTGTACGCGCCGACCTCAGAACCGAGCTTGCCACAGTTCGCCACCTCCTTGGCAATAGCCCTATCAATGCTCCGTCTTGCGCTAAAGCGAAAAAACTTGCACACACCAACATGGTTTCCTTAGCCATAGAATCCTACTTGGACAACATCGTCTTAGGAGGCAGACCCCCACCTGTCGATCCTGCCGAAAAGTCACTCCCACGATCCGCCAGGACCTCCCTAGCACAACTGCGATCAGGAAGATGCAGGCTCCTTAACAACTACCTCTCACGCATAAACTCAGAAGTAGTAGACGAATGTCCTAAATGTGCACGCAGCCCCCACGACACTAACCACCTCTTCGCGTGCCCCCTCAACCATACCTCGCTCACTACCCTAGATCTATGGACCCACCCAGTCGAGGTGGCTTCCTTCCTCGAACTGGTTCCCACTTAGCTCTACATCTCTATTAATTTTATCCTCCTCTTTCTCTTTCTTTTCCTCTTACACGTACAAATCTTCCCAGCCGCTACAACAACAACAGCAAAAACATTATTTTTTAATTTCATCTGTTATCTATTCCATCGGAAAACAATTTGTTGCCCATATCAATTACATATAGCATTAAAAAATATGCCACAAAGGTAGAAACTATCTTAGTTTTTTTTTTCTTAATTGAGATTCTGTAAAACATTATTCAACCGACATACACAGCGTTCCCTTTATTTTTGCCAGTAGGCCATCATGCCAGACGCGGCCAAATGCCTGTGCTTGCGTCCCGAAAGAAGAGTATTCGAGCAGGAGTACCTCAAAGTAGCGTCTTAGGCCCAACACTGTACAGCCTATTCACCTCAGACATGCCCAACCAGGACCTTCTGATCGCAAAATTTGCCGACGACACTGCAATAATGGCTAGAAATAAGTGCATCTATATGGCAACAGGTGCACTCCAAGAATACCTAATGATATTCGAAAACTGGGCGTGCCGCTGAAATATATCTGTAAACCCTGACAAGTGTGCCTGTGTTACGCACACACTCAGAAGAGACATTAGTCCTGGGGTATTCTTGCACGGTGAGGTCAACAACACGAGCCACAAATATCTAGGTGTGACCTTAGATAAAAGACTCACGTTCAAACAGCATGTTGCTGATGTGACTAGCAGACTTCGCAGCAAAGCAATGAAGATGAGTTGGCTCCTCAACGCCAACAACAAGCTGTCTCTAAGGAACAAAGTTCTCATATACAAGGTTATCTTAGCTCCTATCTGGCGCTACGGCGTGCAGGTGTACGGAATAGCTGCAAAAACCCACCTGAGCAAAATCAGGGTTTTCCAGGCCAAACTACTGCGAAGAGTCACAGGTGCTGAGTGGTACATTCGCACAAGGGATATAGAACGAGAATGCCGGGTGCCTATAGTTGGCGACATCATCAATAAACAGGCCGCACGCTACCTTGACAAAGTAGCTTCCCACCCAAACAATCTTGCCAGACGCCTCATGGCAAGAAGGAGACTTCAAAGGATCCACCCAACTGACCTTGCTGACCGAAGGATCTAGACTTTATACTGAGATAATTGCCTTAAATATGCATCATACAAAGCTTCACTTCTTAACTCACTCTTATACATATACATCAATGCTCACCTGAAACAAAGTACTAGATACTTACCTTTGGATAAAAACTAAAACTAGAATATACACAATCATAGAATACAAACACGATATTCTAACTTCAAAACATATTATAAATCTTACGTTAAAATCCCAACTAGAAGATATAAACAAATAGCAAACTCGATATACAAATAACTACAGAAAATGAATTAATGAAAAAACTACAATATAAGTTATTTTAGAAGTAACAGTAAATTGTAAGTACTTTAGAATTAGGGTTTCTGAATTACCAATAAAAAAAATAATACAAAAGCCAAAAAAAAAAAGACATCCACAGCAAAACTATTTTCTGGCCCACTGTAAAGTCCGTTGAGATAGCCCAAATAAATTTTTACCAAGCCTAAAAGTATGCAATTATTTTCTTATCCTTTTTTAGTTGTTTCCCGGCCAATTTTTAAAAGAAATGAAAGACCTGACCTCAGTTCTATTATCTTGGTGCAAATTTTGGCTATATCACTATAGCAATTCTACTAAAGAATGTTTTCTACAGATTAACCATGTTGTTGATAGTTTCTCGACCTTTACTGAAATTGGTAGAAAGAGAGAGTAATTGTTGCTTTTGTTTTTTTTTATTAGCATTGAACACTCAACAGCTTAAAGACTTTATTTTATTTATGTATATATCGATATCGATTTATTGCATTTTCTCAACAATTTATTTGTGTGTTTGCTGCAGTTTTATTGCTATGTGTTGTTGTTTATTGTTTATATTAGTACAGGGATCGCTTTGTGTGTGTTTGCTTACTAACTAATTAATGATTAGAAATTAATTTCGAAATTGTTTCCAGTTTCTACATATATTGTTTTGCTGTGTGGCTGTTAGTTGGTTGAGAGGATTGAAACAATTGGCAACTTCTTTGGATTAAATGCAGTATTTGTCATTATCAACTATTGCAGATGCGGGTTCGAGGTGTTTCTTCGTGTTGAACTATGTAAATATATTCCTCTAGGTATACATTGTATTGTGTTATTATTGTTAGTATTGTTGCTGTTTCTGTAGCATAATTAATATTCATATTTGTGACACGCAAACCAGTGTGGTAAATTACAAAAATATATCTCGTGTTGTATAGTTTGTTGTTCTCGATAACCGAAACACACAGAATCCGAAGATAAGAACGCAAATAGTTATATATGTATTTATATATATTACTCTCGGTTTGCTTGTGTTTGTTATTTTGTTCACTTATTACAATACAAAAGGTACGAAAGGCGCGAGCAATTCCGCCATAAACGGAATTTACACTAAAAATTGACTTAATTGTGATTCGAAAATTCAAAAACTTAAACTAAACAAAACAACTGTTTGTGTGGGGAAGGGGAAGAACGCTTACGACTACATTGCTGGAAAAATTGAAGTGTGTGTTTTTTGTTTTGTATTTATATAGGAAAACTTGAATGAAAAGCGGCAACTAGTACGAGTATGTGTAAGATTTTTCTTTTTGTTTTTCTTATGCATTTTCTCGACTCTTATTCTACTCGGCACGACAGAGCAGCGAGGCAAAGCGAAAGAGTCGCATCCAACTGAATAACTTGGACTCAAACAGATTCTCCTCCGCCGTTGAGGTCGTCATTGAGACGCGCGACGAATTTGAGGATTTACTACTCCGCTTCTGCTGCATTATCCTGGGCGAGCTCATCTTCATAATCGAGTAAGTCGTTTTGTAGGCTTTTGGGGGCGCACGCCACAAATGTGGGCGTGAGCTACGTGGGTTGAGGAAAAAAAACGTGAAAAACCGAAACGCCAAAGAGCTGCAAGGAGAAGGAGAGAAAGTGAAAGAATGGTATTAGTCAAGTGGCAATTCAATAAAAGTCTGCCTCAAAGCATCATTCACATTGAAGTGGCAAGGCTGTCAGCAAAATTTTTGGGAAACCCCAACCCCAAAAAGACTACTGAGAAGTTGCTGAGAGCACAAAAAAAAAACAACAAAATAAAAGTGTAACATTTGTGACTAAGAGGGACTCCCAGGAATGTTTACTGTTGATGGATTTGGGGCATGTGAAATATGATTAAGAGGGTGAGAGAGTGTTCCCTGGAAATTAAGCTAGTTTAGAGTCCAACTCTGGAAGTACTTGGTAAGTTTAAAAAGAACTTTCGAAAACATATGGTGTAAACAAGATTTTATAGGGTTTTCGGATTTTTAGTTACACTATTTACACGGTTCTCTATTTACAATGTTATGTCTCTTAACAGTATGTCGATAAGGTTTTTTCTAGCGGTCTGTCTCTTCCATTTTATGTACAGTGTCTGCAGAGTGACCATCATTCGATGTTTTAATAATATCCTTATACACTAAAATATCGATATATTTACATCTTCACATCATGGCGGTCATTTTCAAATAATTCCAAAGACTACAATGGCTTTTAGGTTTAATTTGAAATTTTACATTTTAATTCCAACATTGTCTAATCTAACATCGCTCAACTTAAATGTAAACGCTTGATTGACGACCCACACACCCTCCCATCGAAGCTGATGGCCTTGCTTATATGCCCAAAAGTACGAGTTGCTCTAGTTTTATCCAAAACTAACCAAAACTAGCCAGAAAAATGCGCTTCAATGACAAACTTAACGGTTCGTTACATTGCCACACACACATACACGGAGACACACAGACCCAAAGAGAGATACAAATGTATCTCTGCGGCACATAGAAGACCAAAATTGATGTTTGCTTTAATTGAATGAAATCCTGTCCTGTCTCTGCCACAAAATGTTCTACGACATTTGTAATTATGCAATGCTCTCCCCTCCCACACAAGGGCAGCAAATTAATTTCAATCTCAACGCTTTTTATTTGTGCTCAGAACAAAATGTGCAGTCAGCATATAAAACTTACATGCATTTGCACATAAATAAATGTGTCAACAACAACTACAACACTTTGGGCTGACCACGCGACAACTTTGAGTTAAAAAAAATAAAACCCAGAGCAACTCACACACATATTTTATATATGAACATAAGAAATATTTTGTTGCTTGAAACGCCTGCGCATTTTGTAACAAAAATGAGGAAAGGCAAAGGCTAGCCGAAGTTTATATACTCTAGCAGGTTTTTGAAAACAAAAAGCAGGTACTGTTTCCAGCATGTCCCGGCAGGCTTTGCTTTCCAAAAATAATCATAATGGTCAGGTTATTCCGAAGATCATAACGTGCCATCACCACAGAAAGAAAACCGAAGGTACTAACTTTTCATTGAATGTAAATATTCCAAACTTTAGAATCTACCAAATCGTATGTTTATCTCGGTCGATAGCTATTTCGATTACGATAGAAAAAGGTTATGGATTAATTGTCTTAATTCCAAAACAGTTCAAATAGATGTTACTAAGCCTACGGAGTACTCCAAACTGTTTGGGCGCACAAAAAATCCATTATTGCGCGTGTGGAACCTAAAAACAAATTAGTGTGCTGAGATAGCCAACAAATGCCAAAAACCCCAAAAAACCAAATTTAAGATTTTTTAGTAAATTTGTTGTTTATGAAAATTGATGAGAATTTAAAAACATCAATAAAAAATGCAGATTAGAAATACGGATAGTTGAGGTAGTAGCCAGGGGGCACCTCTTAGTCACAAATCGTATTGGAAGAGAGATGAGGGTGCCAGAAGCAACCATCTCAGTTGCCTTATTTACGGCTAGGGTGAAATACGGGAAGATTGACCAGGGCTGTGAGAATGCTGATAATGCGAAGACAGTTTGTAAGATCTAATGTACTTCACACAGAATGGCATGTTCAATAGATACATACGTTAAAGTCACGGTACCCTGTACGCACTGAAAATTACATACGAATCAATGAGCCTAGCTGGTAGCTCCCGACTATCGCCCCCAGGAGACTGGAGTCTACCATTTGAAAAGCAAATTTTTCGGACATGACAATTCCGAATGATGTACTATAGTTTCTACATTGTAGAACTTCACGTCGAGACTCAATTTAAAACTCAGCCAGCCCCCAGGCTTGGTTCAGAGGGAAGAAGAAACACACAAAGAACGAGGAATGAAGAGGATAGAAAAAAAGCCTTGAAATCGGATGTTGGAACGAAGTAGGAATATAGCGGAAAATTAAGAAAAAATGAATAAGAATAGAGAAAGAAAGGGGGACACAGAAAAAATTAACAAGTGTAGATTTTGGAATTATTTTAAAATGACCGCCGAGAGATATATGGATGTTTTAGCGTTAAGGTACAGCGCAGATGGTCACACTGTATATAGAGAATGGACGACAAATAGATAGTAGTAAATGGAAATATGAATAGACATACAGTGACGAACGCAGACAGACGTTGTAAGAATAATGGATAGAAGAAACTCGTATCGACATTGTAAATAGTAAGCCGTGAGTATATAGAAACGCGTGTAAATGGTGTGTAGATAAAACGCGAGAAAAACAGCCTTTTACACAAGGGAAGTAAAGGAGTACAAAAATAATACCGAAGAATGAGAAGGAGAGGATAGGTAACAAAAAAAGGAAGGATGAAAGAAAATTGAAAGAAGGTGAAGCAAAAATCAAAAAACAATTGAGACTTGGAAAAAAAACTTATCGATATTGAAAAGAAGGATAAAACAGCAATGAAGAAAATTAAACGGCAGGATAAATAAAGCCCCTACAAGAAAAGCAGAAAGAAAATTTAATAAAATGAGGCAGCAAAGCCAAAAAACCCTGAAAATGAACAGAACAGTGGTACATGCAGAAGTTGATCTTTTGTCAACATATAAACGTTTTAAATAGAAAAAGTAGTATGGTGGGCGGTAAAGCACAAACTGATAAAAAAAAGGCAAAATAATGGCTTTTAGGGATTGAATCCTTACGTACAGTCAAATTGCTGAAAAAAATTTGAATAAGCTGTAGTGTTGAATGCAATTTTTTTAAAAACCCATCAAATTATGGGAATAACATGGAAGGCCGCACCAAAAAATCATTTCAACGTACTGCAGACCAGCGGGTTGTTCAAAAAAGCTTAAACTTTATCGAATATCATGGAAATAATAGAAAAAAACCATAATTTCCATACAAGTTGAAGCGTTTTGAAAACTCCACGGTATGCCATTCCTCTTTCGAGTCATATAATTTCGAGCAAAAACTTGACGAGGATCTTTACGTTGGGTATGAAGTGCTGGGTTTTTTAAATTCTTTCTTAGATGTTCAGCTTTACGTACAACTTTCCGTACCGTATCGACACTTTCATTTAATTGTAATTTGAATGCATTTTCAAAGCTGAACAGTGTAAATTTAAAGCTTTTTCAACAATTCGCTGCTCTGCAGTACGTTAAAATGTTTTTTGGTGCGGCCTTTCATGTTATTCCCATAATTTGATGGGTTTTTAAGAAAATTGGATACAACACTTTAACTTATTCCCTTTTCGCAATTTGCTTGTACGTAAGGATTCACTCCTTAAAAGCCATTATTGCCTTTTTCTTCATCAGTTGTGCTTTACCGCCCACCATACTATTTTTTCTATTTAAAACGTTTATATGTTGTCAAAATATAACTATTGGGCGGAGTTTTACTCAGAATGATGAATTCACGTTTGTCCCTTTCGATAAAAATATGCCATTTTGAAAAGCTCGTTGAAAAAATTTTTTAACCGAAGACTACGTTTATTTGAATAAAAATTTTTTTGTTAATTCAATAGAGAATGAAGTACTGAATGCTAAAAAATATTAGCCTTTGGATTTAATTTTATTGTTTCAGTCAATATTGTATATTCCGTTAAATGCTTGTCCCTATTCAAGTTATGGCATGTATATATATTCTTGATCAGCTTCAGCAGCTTAGTCGATATGGCCATTTCCGTCTGTCTGTCTGTCTGTCTGTCCATCTGTCTGTATGAACAAACAGATTTCAGAGATTATAATAGATACAGGATTGACATGTATGGGACAAATGGTTCTTGCATGTAGATCAAGTTTATTTTTAATTTTTGCCACCCCCCGCAATTTTGAAAAAACGTCTAGAACTACCTTCTAGAGGATAAATTTATTTATCGATAAACGATACTCAAGTTATGAGCAAAAAAAAAGACAATCTTCCACAAAGACAATCTTATAGAGAGAGAGAGAAACTTAAAGATGAGCGTATAACAAATCAAGAATATTGCATAATACCCGCGTGACCCTTTGATAAGACTGGTACAGAGCATATTATATTCAAGCAAGTCCGACTTTCTCATTTTTTTTCTATTTTTCTAAAAAATCGTAGAGTTGTTTGCGATAGTTTTAAATTTTTAAATATTTCTTTTGGAACACTTTTAATATCAAGAGTTCAAAAAGAGGTATAACTCTTCACCGCATGTTAGGGTCGAATAGGAATTTCAAACTCCTTTAGCTGAAATTACCCAACAACGAGACGTGTGAACCATTTGCTGAAAACAGTATAAATTTGTTGCCTTTTGTTATTTATTTCCTGAGGAGATTATATATGGTCAATTATATATCTTATCAAAAACGTAAGGTCATAGGCCCCTTGTTCGTAAGTTTATGGATATTTAGGTTTAATAAGTTGAATAAGTTGGAATTTAATGGACGCGAAGAGGCTCCAAAAGTTTTGATAAGTGTTTAGTTACCGATTTCATTGTTGAAATTTTGATATAGCTAAGGCGAATGGATCATTTCGTTTAAACTTTGTGGCCACGTCGCACCCATTAAAATTAAAATTTATTTCTTTTTTGTTTGAAATTTTATTTTTTTTCTCCAATACAAAAAAGAATCAGTTATGGTGGCGCCCTCTCTAAATTTCCATTTTGGCTTAAAAAAGAACTCTAATGGAAATGTTACAGAACTTTTTCGGGTTTAGCTTTGAAAAGGGATTAATTTCCCCGGTTTAGTTCCTTTAGTAAGCCGGGTTCAAGAGACCCAATCGAACAGGTTCCTAAAGGATCGATTCTGTTTGTGGTTTGTATCTTTGAAAGTAAGGTTAAAGAACGGGATACTGAATTGCATGCTCACAAGTCCTACGATTTCTGTACACAACTGGTATGCAGCAATGGTCACTGAATCCACCCCAGGGGGCGAAGACATTTCGCTATTTACACATATACGAGCCGAACGCATGTCGATGCTGAGGAGAAGAGAGCAAAAAACCTTTCAGTAGCTGGCTAGCCTCTGAAGCGGCAGTTCGAAGCAAATTTACGGCTCTTAATTTTTATGCACACCAATACAGTCTCACTTCTTGGCCTCACTCTAGTTGGCCAACCCAGCTCTAAGGTCTCAAATAATAGTCTTAAATCTTGCCTTGAGGCCTATATCCAACACTCCGCAAAATTTATTTCGTTACAGTATTTAATATAATTAGAAACACTTTGGCTTTTTTTTTTTTATATGTTTATTTGTTTTTTTTTATATTATTATTTATATTAATTTTTGTTAATTTTTTAGTGGGGGTTTTGTTTCTTTATTTTTAATATTTTACACACAAAAATTTAATTTTAAGAGCATAAAATTGTCGTCGTTTTCACATATTTGTACTTAGCAATAAGCTTGAAAAAATTCAAATTCCTCTAAGCGCTGCTGCAATGGTTTCTATTTCTCTTCTTTTTTTTTCTCCTCTTTGACATAAACATTTGGGGAATGGAGAATATTTCTTTGGTTGCGCTTTAATCTTTTGTAGATACGACGAATGCAGCTGCTGTGGCGCTGTCAGAGCAAAAGTGTGGGCGCCACTAAAGCTAACGGCAAATGATGCTCAACGCCCACGTGCCACCACCCCGCACACTCCACTCGTTCTATGGCTTGTATATGGCATGACACTTTTCATTTGGATTTCCATTTTTATGAATGTGTTTGAGTGTGTGTGTGTGTGTGAGTGTGTCATGTGTCCAACTAATGATTGAACTTTTCGATGACAATTCCTCAGGCGTTCATTTTATTGCCTGCCCAGCGGGGCGTATGCGTGATGTTTTTATTAGCGTTAAATTAGAGAGAGAGAAAGATGAGAAAGAGGGTGCGTGTATGCCCTTGGGCCCTGTTTATTGAATCTTTGTATCTTGTCGGCGCCAGCTGAAGTGAATTTACGGCATCAAATATCCATGATTTGAGTTTTATTTGCTATCAGTTCTAAATCTGTATAAATTTGTCTCACATCAGCTGCCGCTGTTCGCCTCATTGCATTCACACATTTACTAATTGGCTTCAATTTTTATTTTTCACTTTTTATTTTGCTTGTCACCAAGCTCACATTGACCCACTTGGCTCGCACTGGCGCAACAACAACGGACAACAACAGCTGACAACATCAACTGCAGTTTTAGCCTGTGCCAAATTCAATTATCAATTTGTGCTTTTCTCAAAACAATTTTCCATTTCAACTCTTTTTACATTTGACGGCACAGAAAGAGGAAATCTCATGCTGGCATGTTGAGGGATTTTGTCAAGCATTCTAAATTTTTAGATTAAAAAATCAATTCAAAAATCGTTTTGAATCTAGAGAGTAATAGAGTTAGACATACAAAGCGTTCTCTGTTATTGCTTGTTTAGTTCAACTAACAGTTATTTGAGGCTTTTTCTACCGATTGCTTCAATTGTCGTTGCATTCACTTGCACATGTCACTTGTCGCTGTCTCTCATCTGTGTCTCTGGCGGTTTCAATTGCATTTCAAATGCGCAGCCCGTTCAGCATTGTTATCAAAAGCGTGCCAGTTCAGTGCTCGTCTGACTGACTGACATGACCACAGAAACCACAAAACCCCGTCACCCACTTTAACATCCGTCTTAATGAGGCTTCAATATCACTTCTGTCAAATTGGCCCACACACTATTCTGTTGCTGCATTTCCCGTGCTGATCAACACAATAAATGGAAAACCATATCTAATTGGGTCACACACACTGCTGAACCGTACTTTACTTCCAATGAGTTGGAGATGAAGTGGAAAACCTTGAAGCCGCCTGGGTGTGTGTGCCATGTGATCTCACCATCTCTAAATGACATCAGAGATTCCAACAACAACAACAACAACAACTTGGAGACTTGTTCAACTTGGCTGACAATTAGAAGGCAAGTAACTTATAACGTTTACTTGAGACGAGTTCAAAGATTTGGTTATAGAGAGGGGGGAAACCCGCATAAATATTTATAAGAATGCTAATTTTGTTTGTTGGTTTTTTTTCTATTTGCAGTTGTAACAGTAACGGTGGCTGCGAAAAGTCGCACAGCTGGAAAGATGCATTGTTTTGGCCCAGAACCGCAGTCAAGCAGCGCCCTCCTCCCTTTTAAGACCTGCGACATTGTAACAGTCTAGTTAACATGCATCTACTTACATACATACACTTACACAAGTTACTTTACAATGTTGGCTAGTTGTTGTTGTTGTTTATTCTCTCTGTGGATTGCTGACTGACTTTCGAAACGTGTTGTCATGTAAATTAACCGAAAATGCCATGTTGCTGCGGTCCTAGGAGCTATCTTACAAAGAAACCAGAACAAACAGAAGAAGCCGCAGACGAACCGAAGCGTAGACGCCGGCCTGAGAAAGACAAACATCCAATGACAATGGAGGGTAGACTACAACCCAGCTGAAACAGGCAGACAGTCTAAGCATCCAGCAGCTGTCAGCTGGGAGAAGAAAATTTTTGGTTAAGCTTTGAAGAACCAATTTGCAGCTGAGAATTTCGTTTGCCAAATGCCTTCAATAAGAATTTAGGAAATACAATTTGTGGAAAACATTAAAAAAAAAAAAAAACAAACAAGTTTGTATATACAAATTCCAAATAATAGAGAGTATTTAAGAGGTTCTACCCAGACACAGTGGGACCATTGTTAAATATATATACTAATTTATATGAAAGGTACAGAAATATTTTAGATATCATGTTAATAATGATTTGAGATAGATTTCTTTTCATAATTTAGATCTGTTTGGGCGATTTTGCTTATTTTCAAACAGATTTTTAGCCTAGTAGACCAGGGTGCGCTGCCCTTTTAACGATAATAAAATTCCAAAAATTAGTGGTAAGAAATCGCATTCAATCGCAAACTGACTTAAACTATTATTTATTAAGTTGACCAGCGATCAAAACACAAAATGAAATCACATTCACCATGACTTACTAGAATTAAAATTAGAAAATCTGTTCCAAATAAAGTTACATCACTAAAAACAGGGCTGCATCTCATAAAAATTACCCCTAATGTAAGTTATGAGTTAATTTGATGTTAAACTGAAATTTTTGATATGTGAATAAATGTTTTTATGATGCATTTTTAAATTATAGTTCAAATTTTGAATCCCACTCCCAAAATTCTTCATAAATAAATTTAAAAATTTAAATAGTTTTGGCGCCAAACAAAGTATAACGCACAAGCCCTTAATGCGCTGTCTGCCAAACCATATGGAGCCGACAATTTCACTAACCTGCACCACTGATGAATCTTGGTAGGTTAGATTAACATAAAAAGACTTTGAGTTGTGTTTTTCCATAGAATAATTATTAAAACGCAAGTTTCAATGTTGAAACTTACTAAATAATTTATCCATTTTTACTACCTATGGGAACTAAAACAGTTGACCTTTTGGAGTTCCAAAATTAGTTTTGCTTGTCAAAATTGTTGGGAAGCGTGACGGGGTTTTTGATAGTATTTTAGCTAAATCTCCCGACAAAACACGAGATTTGAAACCGTAAGAGATTTCTGTGACACCGGGCTAGTTTTGGGTTGGAATTTGGTTGGAAGAAATTTCCGTAACACCGCTATTTTCTAAGCTTAAAAAACTGAAAATGTATTACTGCGAAATGGCCATTTCTAGTGACCGTTATATCTCATCTTTCTCATGGGCCCTAACTGTTAAGACTTTAATTTAATTTAGTTTTATGAAACTCAGTTATAGTATTGGGTCGGGGTTTGATTTGTATAGGCATTGAAAGAAATCAACAAAGAGTATCAAAAACGAAATGTACCGAAAATTCGGAGAAAATTTCAAATAAACCATCCGTCTAAAAGGACTTTCTAGCCGGAGCTAATTGATCTGAATATTAAGATATTTAAGTTTTTTCTTTTCGAACAGGACTGAAAATTTATTTATTCTAAACCCACTTTTGCGAAAAAAAAGGGTTTATGTGAAGAAAATCTAACCAAGAAACCATGGGTCTAAAATGAATTCCTTGCCCGCGACAAATCAACCTCAAATAATAAAGACCTTTAAGGATTTTTGTCTTTTCCAACTGGACTGAAAAACCATTTTTATTTATTCTACTTGCAAATCGCACTTCCACGGAGAAATAACGTATATTAGAAGAAAATCTATGGCGAAATACCGTACCTGGATAGTTGAATGCGGAATTTACTTTAAGACCTAGATTTCTCAACGAAATTTTTCGAATTTCCTTTTGTGCAGAACAAAATCGACAGTCTTGTTATGACAATTTGCTCCAGCAAAAAATATCATATCGGAATAACCTTTATCGTCAACAAAAATATCGAGTTATCAATATAATAATAAAATATTGACAACCCTACTTTTTAAGTAGGGTTTTCGAAAATATCGATGTCGAATAACTTTTGACGATATTTTTATTAATACTTTTTTGGGTTTTGGACAAAAATGAAGGTTTCTAAGGGCATTCTCTTGGATATTAGTAATGTCAGTAATACTAGTAATATCCAAGGGAATGCCCCTCGAAAAACCTCTTATACAAATACACACCAAAAATATATTCATCAAGTATTCGACATCCCTATTTTAAGTAACCTTGGGGACAACTTATACTGCTCTCTTTTGGAACAACAAAAATGCTAAAAATTGGATTTTACACTATGCAGAATAGTTTCTTTCTAGCAAAACCTAAAAGTTTATTAGAGCTCCGGTTAGCCACGAGCTTATAAGCGCTTTATGTTCAGATATTAAGGTTTTGTCCGAAGGTTTAGTTTGAAACTTAGCTCGACTCATGTAATTGTTATACTCTGTACCGAAGCCATGTCGTTTTTTCCGTCCGTCTGTCCGTCCGTCCGTATGAACAAACAGATCTCAGAGATGGTAAGAGATAGAGGATTGACATATACAGGACAAATGCTTCTTCTGCTTGCAAGCAGATCAAGTTTATTTTCAATTTTTGGCAGCGCGGGAGGGGACCCCACAATTTTGAACAAACGTCATATCTCCCACAGTTTTGTAGATAGATGATGTGTACTTTCTAGAGATAGTTGGTCATTAGCAATATGTATCCAGTGTTGCCGAAGAAATATTAAAGATCGGTGAGCGGTTCTCAAGTTATGAAACAAAAAGTGTAAAAGCCCCCTCCCCCGCACCAGCAACCAACGTCGCATTGCATTTATCGAAGAGAGAGAGACAGAGAGAGAAACTTAGAGATGAGCACAGTGGCAGCGTTGCATTCAGCTTTTACACCGGGTACAGAGTACGTTATAGTCCGGCTTGACCGACTTTCTCACTTGTTTTTAAATATTTAAATGAAAAATTAAAAAATTCTAATTTAAACTTAAAATTTTTATGTCTAAGTCTAGTAATTCTTCCTTCTTTGATCGGGCTAAATAATTGTTAAGGAGGAGAAGCTACACAGAGGAAAAAAACCTGTTCGGGAATAAGTAACCTTTATCAAAATCAATCAAATTTTTTTTTCATAAATGATCTTGAAAACAGGAAAATGTCATCTCAAGTTAAGTTCTTAAAAACGGAACAATTTTAACTCAATTTGAGTTTTTGCAAATGAAAAATCGTTCATGCACTGTTACTGATAACATTTGTGCTCATCTTGATCCAATTTTTTGGTTTTCCTCTGTGGTGCAGTTTTAAACCAACGGTGAGCTTACTTGGTCAACCCGGCCTGTTATTTGCCTAAACCCACGGCGCAATAGATATTACAACAAACCAATGCTGCATTGCAGTGATCGAAAGCAAATGACAAAAATAAGAATATTGTTGTACCCTTTTCCTTTTGAAGAGATTTCCAAAACTTTAAAACTTTGGATTCCTGCGGATCTCATTCAACGCTATAGAAGGTTTTTATTTGCCCCTGGAGAATTTGAGACTGTATTGCACAATATTGACCACATATTTAACTACACACAAAAAAAAAAAATTGTAAATGTAACATTTTTCGTTTTTGACTAAAATTTTGATTTTATGATTTTTTCTTGTTGATTTTACCAATTTCAACTATAATCAAGACAAAAGTCATTTAAAATTAACTATCAGGCATGTTCTCAATTCCAGCTATTTGAAAAGTAAATCGAACGCAATTCCGCTTCGGTTTTGTTTTTGTGTTCTGAATTTCGAATGAAATGGCTCTCCTTTTACTTTTTGTATTCCACTGGAACAAGCGAAAATGGCACTAGAGAGAAGAGAAACCAGAATTCCAAGCGAAACGATCGAAAATGGAACAGTCGGAAATGAAGAGGCTACTTTTATGTTTCACTATTCGTTTTTTGTTTGCACAGCCAAAATCTGACCATTAAACAAAAAAGTCTTTATAAATCAATTAAATACTAAATGCCAATTAAATTTCACTAACAATTTCTAAATTGGTCACAGAATTAAGAAAAATTTACTTTATGTACATCGAGCAACTGTAAGCGTGCGTAATTTGGCAGTTACTTTTCATTCCACCGACAACAAGCATTACTTTTCAAAACGAAAATCTTGTTTCCGTTTTGGTGTTGCGAGAACATGAATACAATTCCACTTTCGAAAGGTTGCCCGTGAAAGTGGAATAATCCTTATTTTGAATTAGCTCGTGAGGTACAAGCAAGGCCATTTTGACAACATTTGCTAAATCAATTTTTTAAAGAAAGAAAAAAACTTTTATTAGATGCTCCGAGGCGGGATTGAACCCACGCCTCCCGCACAGCAGGCCGACACACTAACCGCTGCGGCACACCCGGCAACTAAACTTAAACTAAATATTTTCACTAATTTGACTTGATATAAAAGAACACATATATAATTTTCGTAACAATTTGCAGTTTAATCTCTTATTTTTATTCACTTGCCCCACAGTTCCTCATTTCCGATTCGAATTTGAATTTATGTTAATTTCATTTGATTATTTTCATTAATTTATTTAAAATCATTTAACGATGAGCTATAAATGAGGCTGAAAATTGTGGAATGGCCTGGCCATTAGTTAGGCGATCTCTCCCCGCTTGTATTCGTTCCGCAAAAGTTCAATGTGACCGACCAAAGACTTTGGCCGCAGTTTCTTATCAAGCTTTAAAAAGAAACAAAAACATTTTCCCATCATTATGTAAGCAGCGGCTAGCTAAACTACAATACTTGTAAAATCATGGAGTAGACCTCCACCTCCTGATCTGTTAACGAGCTGTCTGGGAGGGGGAGATTTTAGCTAATGAGCCGCTGGCAAAGCAATTTTCTTTTGGCCAACTTTGAACTTGAAGCGCTTTTCGTGGCCCCCTTGTTGGGGTTTGGGTTAATGTTTATTGTTTATTGGCTTTTCTGGCTGCTTACTTCCCCATTTATTATTGTTTACGCGCAACAATGATTCAATATTTGCATTGGTTTTTGCTATTAGTACGTGGCGTATGCGTAATATTTACTTGTCGCTATGTCTTAAGGCCAAAAGGACAGGAAATGGATTTTTCCAATGGTTTTGGGATGTCTGGAAATGGTCTGTCTGGAGATTGCTTTTAAAGCACACGGCCCACGGTATTCTTTGACTTTTCAATGAGTTTTCTCTCTACTCAAGTACTTTTTCGTGGAAAATGCATAATTTACGAAAAAATGAAGTAAAAACAAAGATGACTTTGAAGATTGCTTTTCTGGCGAAAGACCACACACATACACACGCAGCTTAACAACAATTTTGCATATTAGATCAACCTTGTTTGACCTTTTTTTTTTGTGTGCTGCATCGATTTTCGATTAAATCTAATTGCCATGCCAGGTCACGCCCTTACCCAAGACCCTCTCTCAGCTGTCTGTCAAGTGACCATTTCAATTTGCCTTTTGACACGCTTTGCAATTTAATGAATTTTCCCTGCCTTTCTTGACTTTGTTTATTCGTTATGCAAAATCATGCGAAAAGTTTTTCTTTGGTTTCATTGTTAGGCCTATTGAAGCTTTAACTGATGAGTTGTCATTAATTTTCAGCTAATCTCCATCAGACAAACAAAAAAGAGGAGGAACTCTGCCACAGCCCATCCATAACTCAGCGGATATTTGATCAAGATTTGAGTGACACGAGTCGTTAAGCTGAATAATTTCTAACGGAGGGAACAATTGAATTTTATGAAGATTCCTGTAAAACCCCTCAATAAATTAGCTGGCAAGTTAAAAGAACTTTGACAGGAAATAATTAAAAACGAAAAACAAAACGGAACATTGAGTAGGAGTTCGACATTCCGTTTGGCCTTTAACTTATATTTAGTAGAAACGTATTTTTAAATGAATTTAAAGGTTGGCTGTTGTGGGGTCCAGTTATGAATTCAGTGTGATTTGTAATGTATGAATGCATATGTAACTTCAGTTTTGATTGTTAGGCTCCACTTCTATAAACTCTATTGCCAGGGTGAGCTAAAAAGGGGGTTTCCCAAGAAGAGTGAGTGGAAAACATGACTGTCTCTCTCTGACACTCAGTGATGCAAGACTTTTTCCGGGAGGCCGAACACATTCAGCAATTCACACTGAATGCTTGCCGAAGTTATGCATCTGTGTTTATACTTTGTTTCTTTTCTTGGGGAACCCTGTCTTAAATCAGGACCTGTCCAAATGGAGAGGACAGAAAAATATACCTGTCTTTCACTGACAATCAGAGATGCATGGCTTCGGCAAGCATTTGGTGTGAATTGCCAAGTGAGCAAGCACCTCAAGTCTGCGACGCAATTTCATGATAGTTACCCAACAATAACTGTATAGGTTGTTCTCTCAATCGCTCTTCTTTTTTATGTTGTTGCCCACCGAAGAATTTTAAATCTGTGAATGCACTGCGACATAAATTGACTAAAACTATAATTCCATCCGGATTTGCTGATCACAAGTTCACAGTAACAAATCTGCGGGCCTCTTTAAAGAAAATGATTTTTCTTTGAACAACAGTCCTTTCCAGTCCACAACAAAGGATGGTACAACAATTTTCGTGGTTGCTGAAACTAAACAGAAATAGTTTCGTTTATCGGTCACTATGTTAGAAGTAGGGAGGAAATCTCTCTCACTAACTTAGTAAGGCCAAATTGGGGACACGCACACATACAAAAGGTACTGGTAGCTTAGCGCTGTTCTTATGGTGTCGGTTTTTGCTGTCAAGTCCTTTAGGAATACCCAAACGATTATGGGTCATAATTTATGGCAGCGCTGGCATGGAAAGGCAGCTGCTGGCTGTCCGTAAAAACAGGCAAAGACCGCTGATGATTGGACAGAGGTGCCCTTAACACAACCACTATACGGTCAACTAGCCTACCGAGTGTTGTGTTCCTGTTTTTTAAAGTTATTAGGAAGCATAACGAGGCCTCGAGCCGGCATAAAATTAAGGGTTTCTATTGAAGGGCTTTTTATATAATTACTTCTATTATTTGCTGTTCTAAAAACTATAAGTTTTGAATTATTTAGACTTTTTAAGAAGAAGTTTTCGGCATTTCGCATTTTAATTTGAAATTCAAATCGAAGATAATTTTTAAATAGTCTCGTATCCAATATTTATGAGGTTATTATAAATCTGGGGAAACTAGATTTCACAATGGAATTGGCGAAAAAAAAATAAATGAAACAGCAAAGTAAAAGTAAGCTATTCCCTGAGCAAACCTTAAAGAGCTGTTAAAATTTATATTGCTAGAAAAACTCTTCGTTGGAACACATGTGGGTTTTTCTGTTAGGTTTCTTTTTAAATTAAAAAAAAAGTTCAAATGTGTTTTTTATACCTGTACCCATTCAAAATGGGTAAAGGGGATCATGAAGTTGTGCAAATGTATTGCAGGAGAAGATATTTTACGTTCTTAAATGTATATAATAACGTCGCATCCCCCAACATTGAAGTCGATTTAGGCACGCCGTGTCGTCCAGTCGTCCAGCCAGTCCGTCAGCCGGTCGTACATTGCCATTATCTGTGCGAAGCATCGATGACAGAATGATCGAAGAAATTAGAGAGGATTTTTACAGACATATATGGGACCAATACCACCCATCTATACGCGATCAAGTTTGTCCTAATTTGTAACGCCACCACGCCGCAAAATTTGAAAAACGTTTTATCTTTTCTGGTTACAAAGTGGGTCGATTATTTTCTTTAGGATGGTCAGTAATACAAAAGTAGTCGATTTTGCCACGAAAAATAAACAAAATCGAGTTAGGGCAGTTCAGAAGTTGACCAAGCCAAAAAAATGAGTAAGCCTGCACTGCCACCCAAAAAAGTATTTTGGTTTCGGATAGTCACCCTAGGTTGCGGATTTTTGTTAACATATTTTCTGGATAACGGAACTTATCAGTCGGTTGAACGGAGCTTTATTTTCATCTCGTTAAAGTAATTGTAGGTGCTGTGAAGTGGCTTCATTTCAGACGATACCACTATTTTCTTGTGAGTCAACCTGTGGTGACTGCCTCTGCTGGTGTATTTAAGTTGCAGAATTATGCACAAAAAAAATATCTAACTAAATTACAGAGGACCGCTAATACCTCCCGTTGTTCTACTATTCGGGTGTGCTAAGTCAATGATTATCACCTGTACTCAAAGGACCGAAGGCTTTCTTATTTACATATAAACAATTTAAACATTTGCCAGAAGCTGAGGCCAAGAAGAGTAAAGTATCGAAAAGCACTTTCAGACAGCTTATATATAGCTAAGCTATTGGGTTCATGACGATCTCTTCTATATATTCTAACTAACACTGAAACCTAATATTGTATGTTTCTGCACCCATATGTGTATGATTAGTTCTTAAATGCGATTTTAAGCTGTATTACCAGATGATTTATCAGGCTAGCCATATAATTTTTACCTATTACCATAGTAGCACTACGATATATCGTTTATAAAAATATCGATAATCGCCAATATCGGCATACTAAATATCATATCGGAATAACCCTTATCGTTCAACAAAAATATCGATATATCGATAAAATATTGACAACCCTTGCGCAAACTAGCGGTCCTAATTGGATTATAGTTTGTTTGTATATCTTATTTTTTTGAAAATTTTTCCTCGAGGTGGATGAACAGGCCAAAGAAAAGTTTGTATGGGCCACATAAATGGCTGGTGCTCGTGCAATATTGGACAATAATGTATTGCTAAGAGTACTGGAGGAGTCAGCATGAGAGGAACGACTTACAATCAAACAAATTATTCAAATATACACTCATACATGTAGAAGTGAACACGATCAAAAGCAATTTTCATTCGAAATTTTGTCATAAATATTTAGGAGCTTCAATCGTTTTAAATCTCTAAGACCGATTGATTATAAAACAAGTGAGAAAGTCGGTCAAGCCCGACTATGACATACTCTGTACCTAGAGAAGGAGCTGAATGCACTGTTGCTGCTGCGCTCATCTCTAAGTTTTCTCTCTCTCTATCTCTCTCTTTCTCTCCCCCTCTCTCTCTCTCTCTCCCTCTCTCTTTCTCTCTCTCTCTCTTTCTCTCCCTCTCTCTCTCTCTTTATCTGTTGTGCGGCGTTAGTTGCTGAAAGGGTGGGAGGGGGTAGCAGTATTGATTCACTTAATTGCTCATAACTTGAGAACCGCTCATCCGATCTTTATCATTTCTTCAGCAAATCGATATATTTTGGTAATGACTAACTATCTCTAGAAGGTACGAATCATCTATCTATCAAATTGTGGGAGATATGACGATTTTTCAAAATTGTGGGGGCGGGAGGGGCGTGGCAAGAATTAAAAATAAACTTGATATGTCTGCAATTATAAGAAGCATTTGTCCCATACATGTCTTCTCTATCTCTTACCATCTCTGAGATCTGTTTGTTCATACGGACGGACAGATGAACAGACAGACAGACAGACAGACAGACGGAGACGGACCTGGCTATATCAACTCAAATATTGATGCTGATCAAGAAATATACCTTTATAGGGTCGGAAATGATTCCTTCTACCTGTTACATGCTTTTGCACACAAACTTAATATACTTTATTGCCCTTCGGTACAGAGTATAAAAAGGAGTTTTTGATGATCCATTGAATAATTTTGGCATCCATTTGGTCTGAATAATATAAATATCCATTTTTGGATCCTATTCAAATCCTATCGTCATTCCATCAAATTTTGCGAATTTGTTTAAAAACATACAAAATTAATAATCACCGATTTTAAGACCGAGATAAGGGACCTAAGGAAAAAATTTTCTAAATAACCAAACAACCATTTTCGAACGAAGGTTTCTAAGACAGTTATAGATATAGTCATCCCATCCAGTCGATTCCAATAGCGTGCAGTAAACGAAGAAGAAAGAAAACTGGGCGACCAGAGACACACACTTCTAACAGCAACAAACACAAAGATTTGGTTTAAAATTTGTTTCACTTTTACGTAAATTTTAGAAACAATGAATTTAAAATTGTAAATCTTATCTGGATAAAAAACATTTGGACTTTAAATGTAATTTTCTTTAAATTTCTTACGTTTATACCGGAGAATTTTTTTTTTAGTTTAAATTTATTTCTTTTTGCTAAAGCTTTCTCGAATTCGCCCCATATTTCCCCTTAAAGTAGGCTTTAATTATGTCACTCCATTTTCCACACACTCGCACATTTTCCCTCATATACATCGCTCATTTCACGACAAAGAAGTTTGCTTGTGCTTTATTATCCTTGTATTTCTATGTGTGTATGTGCTGCTCTCTATATTAATTATTTTTGTGTTCTTTGTTTGTAACATTTTATTAAGTATATAGGCCCACAAGCATTATGTTGGCAAATGACATTCTTTATTTAATTAATTTGCAAATGATCCCACAAAAGTATATAATTAATATTCATCAAGTGATTTCAACGAAGCACTTAACGGCAAGCACTTATGGAAATTATTTTAATGACAAAACGTGACCATTTAGATAGTTTAACTGACCATTAAAGCAAATACTCTACATACTGCACTCATATGTATGCCTATTCAGTTAGTTTGATATAGGTCAAATGTTTATCATATCATAAAATGCACTTGGTGTCCTCAAAACCAAACTATTTCCCACATCTGGAACCCCATAAAGAACAACTTATCAACTTTCATTTATGTATAACACTTCAGACAGGGAAATCAATATTTGCAGCACAAATACAACAACAGAAATCCGATTACTATCGCTTATGTGAAGTTTTTTTCGGTTGGTGTGGTGTGCGTGGTGGGCGTATAACTATTTCCCCTGATAAGCTCCCTCCTTCCACTCCCCTGCTTCTTTTGTTGTTGCAGCTAAGTGAGTTTTTATTAACGCCAAAAAAAAAAGGAAAAATGACAAAAATAAATTGCTTGGAAAAGAAAAACAGCTGGACGTAGGCAATTATGATAACTGAGAGACCACCACGTGGGAGTGGGGGCTAATGTGTTAGACGAGTAGTTTGGGTGTGCGCCTTCAAGTATCTGTCATTATTTTCGACAAATGGAAAAGTTTCTTTTAGACTCTTTGATAAATTAACCAACTTTTAGAAGTTCGAGGCACTTTGTTATTTGACGCCTCAAAGAGACAACGCAAATAGCATTCTCATTTACAAATGCGATGGGATATGTTGTTAAGCAACGCGTCCATATAATAAATTTTTTTTTTTAATTTTGGACATAAAATCAACTTTTTCTGTGCGGTACACAGAAAAAGAATTCGAGATATCCGGACTGAAATTAATCCCAAACGATGTCAGAAGTCGGTACTACATAAAGTTTGGACTTTTATTTTTAAATCCCGAATTCTTGTGTAGATCTTGTACTTAGCTAGGGTGAGTTTGATTTAAGCATGAAATTGGGATGTTTCAAAAACACTCTGGATTGATTTTATCGGCTTGATCCCTCATTCGAATCCAATCACGAAGGTTTGATATAGACTTAAGCTCGTTCTACAAACTTGATTTGATCTCGAAGTCTTTGGCTTAGTGCAAGAATACCTGAGATTTAGTTTATTTTCAAACTTGCTTTTCTACACCTTTTGCAAGTAAAAAAAAAACGAGAAAGGCAAAGCTAACTTCGTCTGTACCGAAGTTTTGATACAACTTGAAATAGCTTGTCTCAACGGTTAGCGACTTCGACCAAACTTCGCAGATCAGCTTAAAAACATTACATATTACCCATGACCGTGTTTGAGAGCAGTTATATTGAGAGCAAAACAGTTTTTCTCACTAAAATCCATTTTCCGACCGAACATTTGTATGGCAGCTACAAGAAGTAGTTATCCGATCCGGTCGGTTCCGACATATTAGCAGCGTGCAGTAAAAGAAGACTCTGTGCAAAGTTTCAGCTCGATAGCTCCAAAACTGAGGACTAGTTCGCGTAGAAACAGACAGACGGACAGACGGGACGGACGGACAAAGCTTAATCGACTCAGCTCGTCATGCTGATCAGAATATATATACTTTATGTGGTCGGAGATGATTCCTTCTATGCGTTGCACACTTCTGGGCAAAATTATAATACACTTTTCAAGTGTATAAAAAATAAAAAATACTTTTATAAAATTATTAAATTAAATAAATTAAATTTTTTTAAAATTTGATTAGATAATTGTAATTAAAAAGGGAAAAAAAAAATAAAAAAAAATATATTTTTAAAATTTAAAAAAAATATCACTGTGCAACTTGAGGGCACGCGAGGATATAATACACTTTTTTGGGAAAATGTCCAATCCTACAAGAAATCAGGGCGGCATGCCTCAGAACACATAATATTAAGCAACAAAAATTGGTAAATTGTAAAAGTGAAGAATCGGCATTGGACTCACGGCAAATAAAGCCATGCCTGCTATATGTAAAAATATACTACTACTACTACTACTATAGGATCCGTACTTCAAATGAGCTATTTCGGATTAATACAGGAATTTTAAGATTGTTCCATCTCCCAGTACTTCTTTCAAGTTGAAGTACTTTAAAATTTAATCCGATGGTCGAGATCAAATCAATTTTTTATTTTATATTGAAAACCCCTCTTTTAGTTAGTCAAACAAAGGGCCGTTTCGGCTTATCGCGCTCTCCAGTTGGCTCACTCCAGGAGAGTTTCTAACATTACACATTCTAACAATCTAACTCGGATTGATGGTTCATGGAAAATCGGAGAAAGGTATAGTGGTTTTATTGAGCTCCCATTATCACTTTC
>JAEIFU010000986.1:0-87029 GCA_018904235.1 Lordiphosa stackelbergi
GTTTTGTTAGAGATTTATAAAATTCACCACCCAAACAAGTTTGACAAGCAAAACAAATTTTGGAACTGTAAATGAATTATTTTTCTAAATGAGTTGCATAAAATGAATAAATTATTTAATTACAATAGTTTAAATGATTGGAATTAGCGTTTCAATAATTACACTAGTTTACAAAAATAAAAATAAATGACCCATTTCTACTGAAATATTTTTATACACTTGAAAAGTGTATTATAATTTTGCCCAGAAGTTTGCAACGCATAGAAGGAATCATCTCCGACCACATAAAGTATATATATTCTTGATCAGCATGACGAGCTGAGTCGATTAAGCTTTGTCCGTCCGTCTGTCCGTCTGTCCGTCCGTCCGTCTGTCCGTCTGTCTGTTTCTACGCGAACTAGTCCCTCAGTTTTGGAGCTATCGAGCTGAAACTTTGCACAGAGTCTTCTTTTTACTGCACGCTGCTAATATGTCGGAACCGACCGGATCGGATGACTACTTTTGTAGCTGCCATACAAATGTTCGTTCGGAAAATGGTTTTTAGTAAGAAAAACTGTTTTGTTCTCAATATTACTGCTCTCAAACACGGTCATGGGTAATATGTAATGTTTTTTAAGCTGATCTGCGAAGTTTGGTCGAAGTCGCTAACCGTTGAGACAAGCTATTTCTGCGTATCAAAACTTCGGTACAGACGAAGTTAGCTTTGCCTTTCTCGTTATAGTGTAGTTTGGAATAGTGATCTCAAAAATCAATTTCAAAAATTTTTCATCGCAAGAGGCAGTGATTCTTCTTTAGTAGAAAAAATAAAAATAGTTTTTTTGGATTTTTTTTATATTTTTCTATGCGATTAAAAATGAAATTTCTTGTATTTTGAGCAAAAATTGAATTTTTTGAAATTTTTTGTGTATTGTATCCAAACTACTTAAGCCGATTTAAAAACAATGTTTTACGCAATTACTGGCACTTCAATTGCCTTCGATTCATATCTTGCTTGACTCTATCTGAAAATTAAGAAGTCAGATATGACTTAAAATGTAAAGACCATCTACCGAAAAAAGTGAAAAATTCATATTTCAAAACGGAGCCATGAAAAATTTTCGAAATCGATTTTGAGATCACCACACACTACACCAAAAAAAAATTCCAGTAGAAATGGGTCTTTTGGCCGTAAACTAGTGTTATTAGGCAAAAAACAAGCAAAGTCTTTATGTTAATCTAAACAACCATTAACAAGCGATTGTGGCGCCATCTGGTCGGCAGCCAGCGCAGTATCTTAAGGGCTGGCAGTTATCCTCTATGTTTGGCTCCAACAAATATTTAAATTTTTAATTTTATTTATGATGAATATGCATTAAATTTGAACAATTGTTTAAAAATACATCATAAAACATTTATCACAATCAAAAATTTGAGTTGAACATCAAATAAACCCATAACTAAAATTAGGGAAATTTTTTTGCGAGAGATGCAGTCCTGTTTTTAGCGATGGAACTTTAATTGGAACAGTTTGTGTTCTAACTAGATTTTCAAATAAAAAAGAAATTCTTGAAGTTCTGGGACACGACGAATCTCCAAGCGATTTGCAAACCTCAAAATCTCTAGAGATTTCTGAGACACCTTCGATTATATTATTTTTGATATTTGATCTTTTTCTGAGTATGAATGGGAAACCCCGTCTTTACACTGTTTTTGACAACAGATATATTTTGTTCTCTGTTTGTTGAAATCAGCTCAGGCCCTGTTCCGAATTCAGAGTCGGTTTTCGTCTATACGTATGCAAGTGAAATATCAATTGAACAATGTTACATGGAAATTGACAATCATATTTATGGTTACTAGATCCGGTTTAAAGAAAATAGAAATTTCTACTAATATCAAGTGGAATCAATTCGTCTATAAGGAAAAAACAAAGAAGTTTGTTGGTGTAATGGCTCGTTGAAGTTGTTGTACAACGAGGGCTCTGATCCTATTTAATATGGGTAGAGCAGCAGCAAATTTTGCAGTGTAATTAACATTGAGTCTCCTCTTAATTGATAGACATATGTCCCTACAATATTAGGATCCACTCCCAAAATCATTAAAATTTGTGTTTGCCATTTAAGTTTAAAATGTTCTTGAAATCGGAATGATATCAACACAAATCAAGTTTTGCAAACTAAAAAAATGTTTTTAAGGCCCTCCTCTGGTCTAGAAAATTTTTTTTTTTTATTTTTTTTTTTTAGCTTAGATATTAAAAAATATTATCCCAGGATTTTTCAAAATTCGAAATACTTTAAAAGATATAGCCTTTTTGTCGGCCAATGTGTTCACAAATTTCAGTAATTTTCACATTACTTCAAACTTTGAACATTTTTCTCGAAAACCACGTTTTTCAAAATGGTGCCCACGTTTTCTCAAGTTCTACGGAACCGAATTAACGTAGCTATCGTCACCTCAAACTTTGAGATAAAAAGCTTTTACTAGATGAGAGAACGTGTTGAGCGATTTGAAAACCGCTTGCTCAAAGCTGGTAGATTTAAGCGTAGGGTTTTCCGCTTATAAAAAACTCTACAGTCAAATTTTCTGTTTTATTTCCTCTGTTTGGGCATCATGCGAGTCAGGGTCCCTAGCAGATGCGAAATTTATAAGTGTAACCTCCTGTGCCTAAAAAAGTGTCCCCGTGCTGTATAGTAGAAGTAAAGCTATTGTTTTGGCTTATTGTGAAGCTTGAATGTATTTTTTTCTAGAAAAGAGCTCGATCTCTGAAAAACAGATTATTTTTCTTGCTATATAGGGATGCCCGGGCACCCAAATGAGATGTACAGGGTTGCCCATATTCGACGGACCCATGTTTTTTTTTTAAAAATCAAAGAAAAAAATAAAAATTTGGCGGTTGGCAATCTTAATCATTTAATTTGTTCCAAGTAGATTTGTTTACATCAATTTTTGAATATGATATCTCTCAAATGGCCGCCTCTGGCGTTGATGGCGTATTGTGCCCTATTTGCAGCATTTTCCATCGATTTCGCCAACATTTCGGCCGGAATAGCGGCTATTTCTTCACGAATGTTGTCCTTGAGCCTTCTACGGTCCTTGTTGTTAACGTAAACCTTTGACTTCAAATATCCCCACAAGAAGAAGTCAGGCGGAGTCAAACCGGGCGAACGCGGTCGCCAGTCCAAATCACCACTTTTCGAATCATCAAACGGCCCGGAAAAAATTTCTTCAGAAAATCGATTGTTATGCGACTTCAGTGTGTGGTGGAGCGCCGTCTTGTTGAAACCAGAACTGCCTCATACGCTTTCGAGGAAAAATGGGCTTTCCAAATTGGGTCATCATTTCCCGAAACCGCCTCTTTTTTAGTAAAACCATAGCCCCATTCACATTTTGAGAAAAAACGGCCCTAACCCCGTTCCCGCTCACACCCCGCCCCACAGTGACACTTTTGCCACAAAGAGAGAACCTTGACCACCTCAGGATGATCATTAGTGGCAAAAAGACGGTAATGTTTATTTATGGTCCCCCCCAACGACAAGAGGAAAAATGAAAAATTTTAAAAACAACGTGAAGTTTCCACAATTGACTTTTCCTGCTGAATGTAAATTTCAACAATTTCATTAGAGCTCCCGGGGGGGGTATGGTCCCATGTAAAAATTGCCTTGACTTAAGGCTCCAAACCCGGTTGTCATAAAGGGACCGGAAACCTTGGTCGAAACCATGGTGCTACCAGAGGGGGCCGAATAAGGAGGACCACCCACACCAAAAAATTGTGGGGCATTCTGCTATAAACGTTTTAGCATTGTTGGAATGCGAGTCAAGTGCTTAAATGCCAGCTTGACTATCGGAGTAAATAAAGAATTAACCATCCTTCACCAAGAGTGTGCTCAGGTAGTTGGCAGCTTTCTGGACAGCTACACACACTACAATGATCAGAAAGTTGAAACGACCTTCTAGATTTATGTCCAGGTTGGGGTCGAGCAACTACCGCCCAAGTTCGCTGCTATCGCAAAAAAAGTGATGGTATCTTAAGTCCACTCATATTTAGGCAGATACAATAGTACCTTTCTGGCCGATAAAATACAATAAAAACTTATATCGAATCATCTATATAACGCAAGAAGGACCTGGGAATTGTTTCACAATTGTGTAAATTGTTTACAAAATTAAATTCTTTGTCTAGCTTATACAATTATTGATTCTAAAAACTAATGCAACTTTTTAAGGCATTGAATTGCATTAATTTTTTTTAATCAATTTTTAGCCATTTTTATTATAATGCCATTAAAAGCTTTGCTTTCATTAAAACCATTTAATTCAATTCTATTTTAATCAATATTTAAAATAAAACCATTTTCACACAAAATCTTTTCCATCAACAAAAACAAGTTTTGTGTGACCAACAGAAAAATCTACATTTTCGTACATACAAACATATGTTGCCTTAATAGTTATTCTATGCAAATGTTTGTGTGTGTGTGTGTTGTTATTTTTCCTACTATACCAATGCCAAAATAAACGGAAATGAAATTTTTGCATATATTTTTGCAATTTGTATTAAATTTCAAAGCAAAAACCATTTCGTTGGCTTATGGCACAATTCAGGCATCTCTGAGTAAAAGAAAGATATTTAATTAACCTTGCCAAAAAGTGAATCATTTGTCCACAATGTTTTTCAGATTTCTCCAAAATTGAAATGTGTATGTGTGTGTGGGAGGCTTCACTGTACACAGGTAAGCATTATTTTGCGCTTAGTCATTGCTTTTATTTTTATAGCGGATTTGCGGCTTAGAAACACCCACTTTTCGAAAACAATATTTGTAATACGGCTTTCATTTATTGAACAATTTTTTGGCCAAATGTTTATTCTGACTACTTGACGGCTTGGCTGGTGTGGGTGAATAAACTTTAAACGTTTTGTTAGATTTTGAACAATAATAAACAACAGTTGACACTGAATAAAAATCTGCTGTTGACTTTGAAGCAAAAAACTGTGAAGAGCGAGAGTGAATGGAGAAGCTTTGTGCAGACTTGAAGTGGTATAAGAGTTGGCGGTATGAATGGCTCAAACTGACCTTGAAAAAATTTGGCCAGTGGGGAATAGAGTTGTGGAAAATGTTTGAATATGTTAACCAAGGTCAATATTGATCCAGCATCTATAGAAAATGAACACTTAAGTTTAAAGTTTGCAAATATAGAATTTGAGTATTGCAGGCTCGAGGTCAAGAAAAACACACCGATGTTTCACACCGATGTAAACTTCATTTTTACCAGGAACAAATTTCAAATGAAAGTCCATTAATTAAACGAGTATATTCATAAATTTAGGCCTCATGATGACAACAACAAAAAAGTATGTTTAATTAATCAATTACAAAAGCAAAAGCGCGACTGTGTTATTTCCTTAAGTTTGCCGTTTTATTTTCTTCTCTCATAATTACTTTTTTTTTGCCTAATTGCCCGCGGGCTTTCTTGTGCCTCATTCTCTTTGCAGAGAACCGCTTCCATGTCCGCCCACTCAGTCAGCAGCTGTTTAGCCAAAAGATACTAAGAGAATGATGGAGAGAAAGACAGAGTAGAGAGGCCAGGCCTTCTCTTTGAGTGTGTCATAATTTAAAAATACAAAGGAGAAGAAGAAGAAGCTGCCACAGTTAGCAGCTAAAGAGTGCTAACGGTAAATTGTTGTTAGAGTGATTATAATTAGCCACAATCGAATGTGATTTTTTTTTTTTTTTTGGAGATTTTCAACTTTTAGAGGTCGGCATTTTTTGAAAACTGTTTACATTTAGATAAGTGGGCCAGCTGATAAATAATGAAATAACCAATTGATGGCACTTTTGTGCATTTTGGAACGCTAAAGTCGAAAATTGAAAACAAAAGATTTTGGTTTCCCTTTTTAAGATAAGAAAAGTAAGTAGTAAGTAATCAAAACAGACTTTGTCAACCACAATTGTTGCATTTTGTTTTTGTTTCGAAGCGATGCAATTGCTTGTGCGACTGAGTGACGCCAGTGGTCAAAAAACATATCTCAGATTAATGGGAGCAAAGGCGTGCCTATCGCTGTTTTAGACCTATGGTTGATTGAACAAATTTTATTAGAAATTAGAGTAGATAACGGGCTCATTCAGCAGATAATTCCGATTTACAATTTGTGATTTATGATTACCGAATTTACCACCTGAATACAGTGATGGCCGATTTGGAGTGAAAAATTTGACAATTATGGAATAGAAATTGAACAAAACGTATGATTGGTTAACGATCGCTGGGTCAGCCTTCCTTTGTGCAGACATTCATATTAAATTTTCTATTGAACAAATTTTGTATAAGTGTTTTCAAGTCCTGCAATCAATTCCATTCAGCAGAGACTCATCCGCAATCGCAATTCGTAAATCGGCAATGACATGATTATCAACGCACAGCCTAAACGGCTTATACTACAGGTTTGAGATTTGGCATAGACCTTCGGTAAGTTATGCAGGCGCGCACTAAGAAAGAAAATTTGGAAAATTACAACCGGAAAAGTCGGAAAAGCGTCGAAAAAGTTTTGTATGGGAAAAATTTTATTTGGGTGGTATGTGGGTGGCAAGTTGATGGGAAATGGGTGGGAAGTGGGCGGGAAGTGGGTGGGATTTAGGTGGAAACTGGGTGAAAGGATGGTGGGAATTGGGTGGAGAGTGGATGGGAAGTGGGTATTGGTTCTAAACACGCGGACGAAGTCGCGGCGGGTTTTGCAAGTAAAGTATATTTTTGGGCACTTTCGTTTAGCAGCGCAAATTTTATCTCTAATACTCATTCTCCATTCCTAAATTAAAACAGTTTTCCTCTCTCTCTCTCTCTTTTACACATAGTAAAGCATGACTTCGGCAAGCATTCGGTGTGAATCGGCGAGTATGTTCGTGCCCCAGTTGTTATGGCTAGGGAATCGTTATGTGCAGAAGGTTACCAGTCAAGCCCGAACAAATTTGTCTGTGTTTTCTGCAAGACTTAAATTAAACAAGTCAGATGGAGAGGGTCGTTGAGGCTGTTGTACAGTCATGTCTCTGATTCTATGGAATATGGACGGGAGGAGCAGCAGCATATCTCTAGCGCTTGCAAAAATAACAGTTGACGTCTTTCCCCTAACCTTTCAATCCAAAGAGGAGTGTCCCGTTTCGTTCCCTATTCCTCCGAAAAACCATAATGTGAGGAATCCGCTTGTAACCTTATCCAAAATCAATCAAATTTTTTTCAGTTAAGTTTAAATCAGAGATTAAAACCGTAACCGAAAAAAATGTTTCTTATACATAAATGTAACCCTAAAAACCTTTATTAACATAACCGTTTATCAGTACCGAAACAGAAACAAACCTACCTCATCTTTTCTAATATTTGTTATTGCATCTTATTTACAGCCAATTTGTTTGTATGAAAACGCAAGTATTTACACATATGGTTGTTGTTGTTTTTCAAGTTATTCTCTTTCTTCAATCTGAATAAAAACGAAAGCCTTAACATAAAAATGTTTCTGGCCCTCCGACAACTTGATAGCTAGGCGCGCTGTGATCTTGACTGTGGATGAAAGTGGGGAATGAACAAATTTTATTCACGTCTTGACTCTTGATAAGTTTGCTTGTGGACACTACTGTTACCCTAACATGTTTGAAGTGGGCGACGCTTCATTCTTCTTTTTGTTAAATAGAAATTAAAGTTTCCTGCGTTTTGAGTGTGCATACTAAAAATGGTTTAGCTGTAAATGGCGTTGGCTTTCGGAAAATTCTAAGCCCAATTATCAAAGCAAAATGATAGAGACGAAGTTATTCGCCAATCACACCTTCTTGAAACAGACATTCAAAACGAAAAAAGTATCTTAAAATTGGCCGAATACAGTAACAACCGTAACGCTAACAGTCGATTCGTTTAGGTTTTAATCTCTGGTTTAAATTGTTCTTAAAAACGGAACAATTTTTCTCAAATCAAATTCTTTAAAGCGAAGCCATATAAACTTTGAACTTCTTCAAATGCTTCTATCTCTCTTACCTCTTATAACATCACGCTTTACGGCAACAGTACAAAGCCTTAGATTAAAGTGTAGCGCTTGACTCTAAATTTCAGTTTTGTGATTATATAAATTATATCCTCCCAAAGCTGATTCAATGCTTAGTTTTGTAAAGCGTAGTTCTAATCATTTACATGATCCTTACACACGGTTGAATCTGTACTCTGTCTTAGTGCGTTCCAGAATTGAATATGCTTAGCTCATCTGGAATCCTTCCGCTGCCGTTCATGTTAAGAGGCTGGTGCGTTTGCAAAAAAGATTCCTCAAATTGCACTTGCTACACAGAAAAAATTTTCATTGGTTGAATCTACCAATTCTTTCAGTAAATTTTACTGTGATTATTGCTACATGTAATTTGTTCTTGTTTTGTTTACAATTTTTTTTGGTAAAATTACCTTTACAAATAGTAAATCTAGCGTATTTTCTGTGTTAGTTTTTGTTGTTGTTTTTTTTAAAACTGCCGAGCCAGTTAAGATGTCGTTCAATTCGTGTTGCAATCTACGGGCCTGAGTTCGAGTCACCCCGGAGTAAGTCAAATTTTTATGAAATTATTAATTAATAATTCGATATTTTTCAGAACTCGTAAGTGGTATTTGCACTGTGGTGTTGTGGTATTTGTAGTGTTTGTTGAATTTATACTGCACCTGTACACCTTACTGTAAGCAATGGTAAACTAACTATTTTTGTTGGTCGGAGCAATTTCAACCGTCATTTCTGGTTGAAATCTACTGTGTTACAGTAATCATTACGTTATGTGCTATGGCGTTTTTACTGTAGGTTACGGTTGGTTCAACCCACGACTATGGGTTGGAGCATTTTAACCACAGAATTGGTTGAATTTACCGACAAAATTTTTTCTGTGTAAATGCAACTATGGCAAAGATCTAGGCGGAACATTACAGGGAATTTGGGAAGGTAGATTAGGACAATTAATATGCCGACTATAATATCATTTAAAATTATTAAGAATACAATTGTCCTCCTAAACTCAAGGGTAGAAATTTGCATGAGGCGACATCTACTAAAATACGGTGGTAAAGGCTCTGAAATTGAATTTAAGTTACACAGAAAAACCCTATAACTTTTATTACCATAACCTGTTATCAGTACAGAAACAGAAACAAATATACAGGTTAATTTCGGTTTTCCTCTACTAGTAAAAATTTCGATAAACGCTTTAGCATATAGCATATATGCTATAATGATGCCGCATTATTTCAGTTTAGTAGAAGGATTATTGCAAATATATACTTGATCATGGAGCAAGTTGTTCTGCTGAACACGGTCAATATATCCAGATCTTTTTAAATTATCAAAAGTTTTGCTAGCAGAACCACCCACACAAATAAGTGTTGAGCGTTTGTTTTCAGGAGTAGAATTTTTAATTAATTCCCGATTATGTCTGCATGAATTGTTAAGTTTATATTTCATACCAATAACCGTAACAGTAACCAAAACCCGAAACAGAATTAGGTTAATATCCGTAACCAGTACCGTAACCAATATTCCACAACCGTAATATAACCGTAACTGAAAAAAAACGATCGGCCAAAACAGTAACCGTAACCCAAACCGTTATTCGATTCAGTTTTAATCTCTGGTTGTACTATATAAAAAGAAAATCCACTGTGCACATGTAGGTAACCTTTGTGCTCATATTGATTCCAATTGAAGAACCAAAACAATATCCAAATTTTAAAACAAAACAGTCTTAATTCAATCTTGAACGTACTTTAATTTAGGATGTCATTCATTTTCTGTGTGCGTTACCTAAACAAAGGAAAGTATGGATATGTGAACTAAAGATCACCAGCAATTTCAATGGTTCGAATTTGTTTACTGAGTTTCAAGTGAAGTCAAAAGTTCACGAAGCCAATAAAGCTCCTGAATTCTTTGATTAAGTTAATGGTCAGAGAATTTATGTCTTGGCGGTGTGAAGAGCTTATACCATATTCATTTAAGATATTAGGAATACAAGCTTTTAAAGGTAAAGAATGGGGTTTGAAGTTAAAAGCAAAAACCACAGTTGTTTTTAAAGCGGTTCCGAATAATTTGATCGGAATCGAAAACGGGAACAGGCCTGAGTATGTATTTGTTTATAGCTACAAATTAAACAGTTTAGTTCTTGATTCCGAATTCGATAGATCTGAGTTGAGTAGAATTGCGGTTTCTAAGAAACAATTAATGAATTCGGCCATGAAAATAAACGGGGTTTTGAACCAAGAAGTCCGAATAACACAATCGTTTGTCAAACCCCCACCAACCTTTTCGGATACCCGATTCGCGGGTTCGAACCAAAGCACGGCTGTATATGTCGGAGTATATATAAATCAGCCAGTATTTTAATTCTTTTAATAACATAATTCTTGTTGAACCAAACCGATAACTTGGCTTCGGAACAGGCTCAGGTGCGAATATTTTGTCACACTTGTTTCGGTTTTCCGTCGGAGTTCCGAATTCGAACCGGTGCTGTTCAAAACCGTTGTATAGCCCTGTTTTTAACAATTCCAAATGCGCATGATTTAATCGAAATCGAAAACGGCAACAGTTGTGAATATATATGGCTCAAACAAAATAGTAGATTGTGTCTGAAATATAGTGAAAATTTCCACAACACTATTTTAAGAGTCGCTTTGCTCTTTTCTAAAAAAAATTTGAAAAACTCGGTTAACTTTCATCCTAAACCCTAAACTAAAAAGAAAAATTGCTACACAAATCTTTTCACACGCACATTAAATGTATCCACTGTGTGTATTCCAAAGAAGAAAAATTCAAAAATCAGCCAAAAGTTTGGTGAGAAAACCAAAAAAAAAAAAAAAAATATACACAAAAATAACTAAAAATGCTAAAAATAAAACTTATTTAAAGAAATGAAACCATGAAAAATCAGAGAAAAATACTCAAAGCCAAAAGGCAAAATACAAAAATATCAATTATAATACAAGAGAAAGAAACGAATTATTCTTATGAAAAAGAGTGGGGAAAATATGCTATTGGGTGTTTGCCTAATTTAGACATGTTTTTGGAAATACAAAATAATACCATAAGGTTTAACCAAAACCTTTGTTCCAGTAAAGAGACCCAATTTGTTTTATGTTTAAATCCATAAAAAGCACTTTACAACATCACAGAGAGTTGTTGTATGTATATATTTTTGTTATTTTGCTTTGACCACATTTGGCGAGCACGTTAAGCCTCAACAAACACATACACACACACACACACACGCTCGCACACACACACACTCCAGGTTCAGTGATTAATAAGCATTTTACAATTTGATCACAATTAAATCATATTTCTTACAATTGATAAGTTGATTGGTTTTTTTAGTTTTGGACTTTAAATTTCTGATTTTATTATTAGCGCGAGTTTTTGCTGCCAATTTGCCGTTAGACAACCGACCCGACGACGACGACAACAACGACAACACCACACAACACCGACGACGCTTTCAGACTCACTGAAAAGCCCCCCAAAAAAACAAAACAAAAAACACTCAGAGACCTGTCTGTCAATGCCTTTGCCGATCTGACTCTGACGCATTCTGGTGAGCCGAGAGCGAGAGAGAGTATCCAACTAAAAGTGAGCGGCTGATCCCAGCAGCTGTTGTACTCTCCACATTTTTATATATAATACATACATACATACACTATTTGGTACGAATAATAAAAACCAAACTAAAAACCCGAAAATGAAGTACAAACTTAAAAACGACCAATGAATTGATTCCGAGGCGATCGCTATCGATTTGCCATATGCGTCATACTAAGAAAGACAAAGCTTTTCCCATAGGTGAGTAGAGAGCTTTTTGGCTTTGCTTGAGAAAATTTGTATTGCATAAAATTCTTTATAATCGGCTAGGGTATACTCTTCGAGATTTTAAGAGTTCTTCAATTGTGGTGTCAAATTTTGAGATCGCTACCATTGAAAACTAAAAAGTTTTTCATTTTACCAAAAGATTTTCTAGTTTTTTAGTTCAAATTTTCAGCTAATCTATTAGAAATATGGATTTTCTAAAAACAAATTCGGGTTCAGCGTAAAAACTTGTCTAAAATTAATAATTTATTTTCCATTTGAGCTTCTTTGCTGAGAGTTTATGAGTTTAAAGCTTAGTATACACCTTCAAACTCCCAAAAGTAACTCACAAAACAAAGCTTTTGTGTCAAAAGTTTTGTGAGTTATTTTATATGGAAATTTTTTGTTTTGGCTGTTCCTTTGTAGAGGTGTATACTTGGCCCTTAAAAAATAGATTTCAAAATACTCAAGGGAAAAGGTTTCGTTTTGTATCCTAATAGATATGAAAAAATATAGTTAACTTCGGCTCGACCGAAGTTTTATATACCCTTGGAGCATGATATATTTCTGCCAGTTTTATATATCAGCTATGTACGATAGATCTATTAGATTTTGATCAAACTCTCTAAAATTGTGTTGAGATAGACATTATTTATAATTGAGACGTACAAACACGCTACAACATTGAAAACAAAAAGTTTTTCTCATACTAAAACTATTTTCGGAACCGATCATTCCTATGGCAAAATATATGATATAGTCATCCGATTTGACTGTGACCCTTGATGGACTGTGTGTTAGCATATCATATTGATCAGTAACGAGTTTGTGAGCGATAGTATTGAAACAAAAAGTTTTTCATACGCAAAACTTTTTTCTCCATCTTTGTATGCAGCTACTAGCATTGCAAAGGCCTGACGGTATAAAACTTGCTGGTAAAAGAAAAGAACTCATAATACGAGGTTGACATAGCATTAACAGTTTTTCTCAAGATTTTTTGATCATTCTTGCAGCGGCGCTATACTATATTGTAGCTGTCCGATTTTCTTATAATATGAAATTATGTGAAATCATGAAAACGTAATGGTTGGGAGCGATAATGGTGTTTTTCACTAAAATCATTTTTTCAACCGATCGTTCCTATGGCAGCTACATATAGTCATCCGGATAAATGCAGTGCATTTTGACCAAAAAGACTTCGTGCAAACATAAAGTTTGTTGAGATAGCCGCAAAAGCAGACGGAGAAGACAGGTCGGACATGGATGACGATGAGACGGAGCATTTTCCAACTCAGCTCGTCATGCTGATCAAGAATATATATATTTTTATGTGGTCGGAGATGGCCTTCTAAAGTGTTGGCAAACATCTGGACAATTTTAATATACCTCCGCTGGCAAAAAGCTCTGGCCGCGATCGGATCAGGTCAGTGACGCGCTCTCGCCCCAAAAACCAAGAAAAAAATTTTTTTATACCTCTTGGCAGGTATATTTAAATTGTCCGGATGTCCACATAAAGTATATATATTCTTGATCAGCATGACGAGCCGAGTTGTTGTAGCCATGTCCGTCTGTCCGTCTGTCCGTCTGTCCGTTTTCCGTCCGTCTGTTTCTGCGCGCTATCTCCTCCGTCAGTTTTAAAGCTATCTCAACCAAACTTTGCACGAAGTCTTTGGTACAAATACGCTGCACATTTGTCGGAACTGGCCGGATGGATGACTATAGCATGGCATAGCTGCCATAAGAACGATCATAAAAAAGTAGTTTTAGCAGAAAAAACTTTTTGTTTTCAATAAGTCGCTCCCAACCCCAGGTATTTATAAGTTTCTATGATTTCACATAATTTCACCGAGAATTATCAAAATCGGACAACTATATAGTTGTAGCTGCCACATAAAAGATAGCCCCGAAAAAAAAAGTCTTAGTGGGAAAATCTTTTTGCTTTCAATGCTATCCCCACTTTGTACAGATCTATATTATATACTACTTCACAATTTGTTGAATGGATTTAAATCGGATGACTATATCAGCACATCAAATCACATATATCATGCTCCATAGATATAAACTCGGCAGAAATAGTTAGCCTCCTCATTTTTGAGATGAGTTTCGAGTTTAACTTTAAAATTTTTAATTATTTTTTTTTTAGGTTCAACCTGACTGACTCACTGACTGACTGGTAACCGTCGCACAGCCCAAACCATAAAAGATAGGAAGATGAGATTTTCACAGCAGTTTTATCTTATGTTGAAAGTGAGTAGTAAGAACGAATTTTAGAAAATTCTCGCCGGAAATGTGAAAATTTAAGGAAAACTGTTGTGAGAAATTTTTTGTTTTTCATTCGATCAAGCCCTTCAAACTCATTTGCAAAGATCTATATGAAAATTCAACAACAACCGTATACCAATCTTCCGAAAATTCACCCCCCCCCGGGTGGGAAAGTAGGGTGGTCTGTGTATAAGTGAAACTTTATTCGTTAAAGTAATAGTGCCAAACTTATTTGCACCATACACACACAAAACATAAAAAAGTGACTTTCAAATTTTAGAAAATCCAGCCCCAAAGTCGGAAAATTCATGGAAAACGGGGTTGTATGAAACTTTTTGTTTATTATCCGATCAGATTCAAACTCATTTTCAAAGATCTTTATGAAAACTCAACAATAACTGTGTTCCCAACTTTCCCGGAAAATCCCACCTGGAAAAGTCGGAAAAAGTGTCGGAAAAGTCTGTATTGTAAAATTTATTCAACCGATTGACTTGAAACTTTGGTTTGTAGTTATTAGTACGCAAAATATTGGACAATGTGTTTTCCCATTTTGGAAAACTGTACACCGTGTGAAAATGGCCGAAAAAATTCTGTATGAAAAATATATTTTCACCTCGATCGACTTGAATCTTGGTTTGTTAGTAAATCAATAGTAAATGAAAAAAATTGAGATGTGATTTTTCGACGTTGGCAATAATTCGACCTAACGCTGAAAATTTTTGGAAAATTTAAATATATAAATTTAAATAAAAATTTATAAATTTTTATTAATTTGTTAATTAATATTTATTTTATAATATAAATATAATTTTATTATGTGGTAAAATAGAAAAAAATTATTTTTTATAAAAATATTTATTATTTTTTTTTTTATAAATATTTATGGGTTTATGTAGTAACTGTATAAAATATTAGTATTTACAGTTATAACTAACTGTGATTCAATCAATGCCTGCTATGTATGTAAAAAATTTAAATTAGTACAATAACAGGTTTAATTTTATACTTCAAGGCATATATTTTGAATTACTATTTAAAAATAATAACATTTCTGCTTTTTCGGGATTTAGCCTTGATCGCCTCTCTGATAATATAAGTCCCGCCTTTGAGAATAGGCGCTCGCAGGGAACAGAAGTGCACATAATGTCCAAATATTTTTGCGCAACTTCCGCCAAATTTGGAAAAACAACCTAATTTTGTCTCCACCAAGATAAAGGATTCTCATCTTGGGCCACAATTTCTCCTTCCAAATAACGCTCCACTTCAATTAATGCTTGTGAAAATGCTGAGCGCTGTGGCGAAATCATTGCGGCCTTTAGCTTAAATGAAAGAAATATTCAAAAACGCTTATGATCTGATTCGGAGTTTCCGGGGGAGTTTGTTTCATCATTTTCTGTTGTTGATATAATTGTCGCCACCATACCAATAATTTTATTCTTCATTTCATTCAAATTATCCTCTTCCGCGAAAGGTATGTGCTTAAATCTTGGGTCGCAAAACGTCCACTATTACAATTGCCATAGATGCAGTCAGATAATGCTCTGCACAAAATGTTTTTGTCGCATCTTCCCTTGGTTTTAATATTTGACAAAGTTGATTTGCTATCTTCCAATCAGATGGACTCAAAACAGGCAGATTTGTGTTTGAAAGCGCAATAGATGCACGTACAGCACCTTCAATATCAATTATTCTCTGAAGCAAATAAAATGTACTGTTCCAGCGAGTTGGGCAGTCTTGAATTAATTTTAAGGGTTGGTTATTTCCTTCTCTAAGTTGAAAGTCTTTAAGCCGAGTTGTAGCTTTGGAACTGTGCTTAAAAAAGGCAACTATACTTTTAACTTTACCAATAATCTCTTGAACCTATATAAAAGTGAGAAACGAACAATAACAATTTGATATAATGCAGAGTTATTAGTAGACATCTACATTAAATTATTACCTGTGCACTGCATTTTAGTTCATTAGAGACAATTAAGTTTATGAAATGTGCAATACATTCAAAATGTTCCCAATTTAGCTTTATGTTTGCTGCGTTATCTGATACAGCCAGAATCACTTTTCCTCTTACACCCCATTTACTGGTTAAATTCGTTAATTCATTTGCAAGATTTTCGCCAGTATGGGATTAGGGCGTGGAAAAACATCCCAATAACATTGAATGCAATTTAAAATTAGAGTTGATATAATGGATGGTCACACCCATATAGCTATCGTTATTAACTGATGTCCATAAATCTGTAGGTAGGCATACCGACTGTGCTTCTCTAATTTTAATAGCTAGGTGTTGCTGACATTTTTCAAATAGCGCCGGTATTAACGTACGTTAGACTTGATATCTACTTGGCATTTTGTATGTTGGATTGAGGGCAGCTACAAATTCTTTAAAGCATAATTCTTCGACCAGGCTAAATGGCTGAAAGCCCTTTGAAAATAATTCTCACAATTTGCCGTCAATATCTTCCAGTGTCAGTTCGTCTTTTCTGACTTCAGAACTGTCTTGATTATTCTGCAAATTTTGTAAGCATGTAAAATATGTTATAAAATGTATTATTTATGAACAAATCAGAGACAAATCGTTTCCTTTTTGCGCTGTTTCAAGATGTTTCTTCAAATTTGATGTCGTAGACCTAAATGACAGTCTTGCAGCACATATCTTGCACTTGGCAAATCCGACATCGTTTTCAATATTTTCAAAAAAGTTCCACATTGGACTATTATTTTGTGATTGCGCAGCCATTTTTTTCTTTTGTTACTACTTTTTTGTTATTATTTAAGGATAATATTACTCTGCGATTTCCGATTCTCAATATGTTAAAAAAGATAGTTAGTCACTCACAAATCTCACTGAAACGACTACTATGTTTCATTTTCACCCGATAACGGTTATAACTAACAGTTACTAAAAATAACCCCGTTATTTGACAGTAACGGTTATCAAGTAACAGTTATTGAATATTTCGATTTCATCTCAATACACAATTAATTCATGCATTTTAATATGTTCAAGTCGCTCATACTCGCAAGGCGCAGCTCGACGCAAGACCAAATAAATATATTTTTATTTAGAAATATGTATTTTAAAAAAAATTTCACTCTAAAAGCGTGAATGAGCGTGAATGTACTTTTCGCAGTCCATCAAAGTGGGAAAATAAGTTACAAAAGTAGTACTTCAGTAAAACGACGATAACTCAAATAATTAAAAACAAAAAAATTAAATTTTTTTTGTTCATTTTTCTTCAGAATTGATGCATCTTTTAAAAGGAAAAACCAAATTGCAATCGGAATTCCAGTTTGGTTTTTATGCGTTCCAAAACGTAACATTTGAAACCAAAAAATACAAAAATTTATCAGTTTGAAAAATGGTTCAACTTTGAACCACTGTAAAAACCAAAATAATTGACCAAATTCAATAAACCAAACATTTTCTGGCTATCTGGGGTTCCCTTTATTAAATTAAATTAAAGCGGTCAATAAAATCGACCATCAATTTTTGATTTTGGCGAACCACAGTGGTCCCAAATCCCAAAAAGACGGCCAAAAGTCGAAAAACGCATTTGATTTTGCTGAAAGTCTGTACTCGTGGGTTTTTGGGGTCACTGATCACGAATCCGATGTCAAAATTTAGAAAACAAAATGGCGGATCCAGTATGGCGGACAATTTCTTCAAAATCAAATTTTATTTGGCTGAAAGTCTGTACACGGGGGTTTTCGGGGTCGCTGATCACGAATCCGAAGTCAAAATTTAGAAAACAAAATGGCGGAATCAATATGGCGTACAATTTCTTCGAAAACGTATTTGATTTGGCTGTAACGTCGAAAAACACGTTTATCGATAATATCTCGATAACTATTTGACAGATTTTTTTTCATATCGATTTTCGTGCTCAGCAGGCCAAAATACTTTAGAAAAAGTTGGTTTGGTGAATTGGGGGAGAGTGCTGTCAAGCAGTGTATATATATTATGTAGCGACAAATGTGGCACAAAAATCATCACCGAGACTAAGTCTGCAGCTATCTGCAGCTAATTTTTGGATATGTTTTAAAGAATTGTCTAAATATCAATTTCTTATTTGTTTGAGAGTGGGATCTGATGGGAGTTTTGACTTATGGCTTTTTCTAACACGACTTTTCAGAATGTGACCAAGAAAAAACCTCTACTTTTATTAACGATTCACTATTTTATGCATTGTTAATAATAATTTTGAGCAATACATTTAAATCGTACTTACTTCCTAGCGTAGAATCAATTTTTCAGAATCCAAATCGGTCAATTTTTCGCGATTCTATACGCTTCCAAACGTTATGTTATTTTCGATGCATGACGAGTAAACGATGAGGCACGATCGACGCTCACGAACGGAGTTCATGCCTGAGCCAGGTGGGGACACTTCCTCCTTATTAACAGTCAGAATACAAACTAGATGTACCACTACAACTATTCCAATCATTAAAAGTACATAAAAAGAATATTTTTTTTCGACTTTTGGCCAGCTTTTTGGGATTTGGGACCATAGTGCGACGGTACATCTGGGCGCAACGGTTGGTATAGACAGGGACGCGCTTGTAGGGATTGATGGCAACGCAGAGTAGATCTGGGCGATGACCGAAGTTTATTTAATAAATTAAATATTATTTTGATGATAATATTGTAAACTCAAACTCTTACATTTTTTTTTAACTATCTTAATTTTGGAACAGATTTGCTATATACATAGAAAAAACCATATGGACAATTCCATTCTGTCGAAGCGTGACCGTCGTACAAATTGAAAACGAAGAAAAGGCAAATTAAATCGAATTTTAATTCGTTTTTTACTGTATAATACAGCTCTTAGCAAGCACTTTAATTAGTGTTAAAGAGTATATCAAGTGAAATTCGGTTTCCAAAATAATGACAAAATTGGATGATATTCGAACGTGACAAAAACAGAAGTGGTTTTCGCGAGCAGCTATATAAAGACAAATTTAAGCGAAACCTAAAACAATAATTAAGCCCAAATAATCTTATAATCTTATGAATGAATAGTTCTTGAAATGTATATTATTTGATTTAAAAATTTTGAGTACATTTTTTGTAAAAAAATTTTTATCTCTGTCGATACGTGACATGTCGAACGTGACATTTCTTCCATTATCATATTTATGTGGTTTTTTGCTTTAATGCGAAGCAAAAACTTGCAGTTAATTGCATTGGCATAGTTTCTCATGGTTTCTTATGCATTCTTGTATAGCCCTTTGTACCATCAGAAAGATTTTAGATAGCGAAAGTACATGTAATCTATAGTCACTTTTTTTCCAAAAAATTAAGCAAATTTAATGTCAAAATGAGAAAAATCCGCTAGCACGGCCGTGAAACCGAATATATCCAATTGGGTTATTAGTAAATGTAAGATTAGCGTACATTAGTTTAATTTGATTGTTTCCCTATAAAATTCGATCAAATAAGTGTTTTTAACCACTTTTTTTTGGGGACCTTTTTGGAAAGCCCATATGCAATTCATTCTCAATGGAATAGTTGGAAAGTAAATACAAGCTATGAAAAAAAATTTAATTTAACGATTTCCCCAATCACTCATTGTTTATTTCGTTTACTTGCATGCCCGAAATCACTGGTAATTTGTTATGTATCAGGCTAATTACACTGATCGCATCCAACATCCTGAGTCAAAAAAATTTACCATGGCGGTATTTGTCATCTTCGTAGCATGTTCCTTAACATTTTTACAAAACAAAAGCTTTAAAATGTTGGCATGAGCTAAAGGTTTTTAGCACTAACAGGATGTTTGATTTATAGTTGGTTTATTTTAGGGGGCGGGCGGGGCGGGGCGGGCGGCCGCCCGGCGGGGCGCCGACCGCGAGGCGGGCCGGCGCGGCGGCGGCGCAGGAGATAACGTTACCTGGGCTGGGCGGGGGCGCCGCGCGCCCCCCGGGCGGGGGCGGCGCGGCGGCCCGCCGGCGCGGGGGCGGCGGCCCCGCGGGGGCCGGCCCGGGGGGCGGCGCCCGCGGGCCCCCCGTGGCGCCCGGGGCCCAAAGACACCACATATATAGATACCTCATCAAACACAAACTTTTCGCGTCACATGCGTCATCTATAATATTAATAAAACTTACGCTTTGTTGAGTAAAATTAAAATTTCAATATTCGGGAATCCCTCTATATAAATTGCCTAACGCTTTTTTAAAAATACCAAAAATTTTCACAGACATCGATAAATAAAATATCCTAGAGATGGTCTTTACAAAATGAAATCATAAGAAATAAAACAAAAATCATGGGTTAAAATAATAATGTATAACTTTACCCCAGATCAAAACCAAGTTTAATTATCTTATTTACAATTTAAGAGGAAGAGGAAGCCAAACCAACATGATTTGTTTTGCTTTTCAATTTATCGATATATTTCATCTTTTGGTATTACTTAAGACGCGTTAGGCAATTCATAAAGTAGAAGTAGGGTAGCCTGAGAATTGAAGTTTTGAAGAAAAAATCTTCATATATTGCACTCAAAGTAATATGAACCGATTACATAAGAATCTCCCTGTGGTTCCGTTAAATCGGGCATGTAAGTAAAAGAAATCAATTAACTAATTATGCTTAGCCACAGCTTCTGAAACAATCGGGGGAAAACCACGAAATAAAAACACTCACACAATTTGTATTCTCTTTGCAGCCATTAATTACTACCGTAGAAACAACAACCATATTAATTATTATATTGAGAATGAAGTTGCGTATACGGAAGATCACATTCCGGTGCGGAAGTTGCATCTCTTCAATATACCAAAAGAGGTATGAAGTGGACAGGCCAGGAGGCAAACAACTTATTCTAATTCTAAACTTCAATCTAATTATGTGTTCTCCTTGCAGTTGAAGAAAAAGGACATAATGGATTACTTTACTAAAAACTATGGTCAAATTATGCACATGGAGATTTACAGTCCGTACCAGAATGACCATAACGAACATAACCTCGCTTACCCAAACAAATACTGGATGGGAAGACGACCCGAGCCGGCCAACTCTCAAATGAAAGTTGGCTATGTTCTGTTTGCCAATGTGCGTGATGCAGCCAAGTAAGTATTTTATGTTCATCGAGGACATTAAAGAAGTCCATTTAGCAATTAATTATCATATCAACCAAAATATTGCAACCAAACAGGCTTCGAACCATTTACTAATCTTCTCCTCCAAACCGAACCTCATTTAGAATATGAGGGTTTTGCAGCTTTAATATATCATATTCGCATCTATTCAAATAACTTATCAATTTTGTTTAATTTATTTGCAGAGTTTTGCTCGATTCGGAACATATTTTCAACATCTATAAATTCCGACTCCAAGCTCGTTATAGCTGGCTTCAGCCAGATGAGTTTGAGTCCCAGACAGCAGCCATTCTTAAGCTCAACGATGATTGCCTAGAACAAGTGTTGGAGTATTTACCGCTTGCCGATCAGATCCATTTGGCCAGGACTTGCACACGTTTTCGTGGTATTTACCAAGAGGTCTCCGCCAGACTGTACAAAACAATGGATTTCTATAAAGACTTAAATCTGACTTTGTGGGATATGCGCGACTTTTGTCGGCTATCCGGGAGTAGCGTTCAACATTTGAAGGGTTTCCTCTGCAGAAAAGGTTCGCAAAAAATATGCGTCTCCGTGGGAAGTCATTTTCCTAATTTGAAATCATTGGATCTGAAATTCACAGAGGAATGGGTACCAACTGATCTACATAAGACATTTATGGGACTGAATTTATTGGAGGAACTTAAGCTAGAGAACTGTCGCTTAACCAAAAATAAATGGCTTTCATTGAAACATCTTAAATGCCTGAAAAAACTAAACTTCACCAACTGCAATCTATATGGACTAAGTCTGTCTGCATCTATTCAGTCCTTTAGCTTCTACGACTGCGAGAATGTGCATCGGTGTCTGCCAAAAATGTTAAAGATGCAAAATCAAGTTAAAGAGCTTGGTCTCTCAACATGTCCTGCAAACATAATGAAAGGAATAATCAAATGGCCATCTTGTGCCTCTTTGGAGGTACTTAAGATACACGTGCCATTTAGCCATGATGATTGCAAGTATGGAATACTTGCTCAGCTGCCAGGTTTAAAAAAGTTAGTGATCTGTGGATACAGAATAAGATCAGAGCTTTTTCCCCAGTTGGCCAAGCACAAGTCACAGCAGCTGGAGCATTTGGAGGTTCTGAACGGTCTTTCTACTGGAATAGTGGAAATTGCCAAACTAACTGGGTTGCGAACTCTCATTTTAAAAAGTGACATTATAGATGAACGTACACTACTAGAATTTGGAAAACTTAACAATCTAGAACGCATCGACATAAACACCAGAAATGTCAGCGATGACGCTGTGCTCAAACTTATTTCTAAATGCTCTAAATTGTTCGATCTGAGCCATTCTTTTGAGATAAGTGAAATACTGGTCGGAAAAATTATAAAGCAGGTGCGTAAGGAAATCGAGAATGGAAACAACCACCGTCAGCTGCCTATTAAGATGCATTTGAAGAAGGCTCTCTTTGATTCTACAGAGATTTATATGGATTTATCATCCAAGAATATAATAGAAATAATATTTGATTAATTTTACTAATGTCTTACGAATCTCATTAATGAAAATGTATATCCTACAAATATATCGGAAAATCGAATAAAAAATAAAAATGCCTTAAAACTCATTTGTGGAATTTTAAAACTTTGAAATTTGAAGCTTTTGTGATTTTGCCGTTTGCTGCTGATATCGGATTTTGCCATAGCAGTTCTGTCATGAGGTACCTGCTGCCAGCTCATTGAAGATAGGCCAAGACTGCTGATGAATGAATTGGGGAAATTCATGAAATAGCGTAAGCAGCCTCCTTTGTGGTTTTCTGCGTGTCTTGCTTTAGAAAAGTTATGGACAAAATCATAGCTTAATGACCTGGAGCCTGCTTAAAAGTTCTACGATTTTAAGTTTATGAACGTTTTTAGCTCTTGCGCCGAAATCACCTTTAAAGCTATTGGCGACAGCTGTTTTACAGGTCAATTACTTTTTAAACAAATACTGACGACTACTATTAAGTAATAGACAAATTACAATTCTTCAGCAAACTGCCTCAGTTTGTGTTTGAAAGCCATTGTTAGCTGGCAATCTTGTGTTGGTGCATTAAGTGAGTTCTCCAAGCATTATTTTAATGCCAAACAAGGAACGGCTTGATTAAACTTTAATTAATATATGTATTTTGTAATGGGGATATCGACCCCTGTGCGCGGAAAAATCGTATGTGCCAAAAACTAAATTTTACAGGAGAGGCTTTTTTCTACTTTTCGATGCGATGGCTGGCAACATCACTACCAAACTTAAGATGTGCAACATTTATCAATTTATTTAACTAAACTCATAACCATTTTAGTGAAAAAGTGATATATTTCCTAATAAGTGATTTTTGGCACATACGATGTTTTTGCCCACCAATTTTTTAAGTGCATAATCAAGTTTGGCACTTACGATAATTTGTAAAATAGGTCAAATTGTACAAAATATATAAAAACAAAATAAAAAGAATATTTTTTTATGAAAGATCAATGTAAAATAAAATATTCAGAGTTTTTTGGTTCAAGTATGTAATTATAAAACTAAAATAAAGAAAATGTTCAATTTAACAAAGCCTTCTTTTAACAAAGTAAATAAATAGATTAGTCTTCTTCGTCAGTCTCATCCAAAGAGACTTTGAAATTTGACGAATGTTGCAGATTTAAGTATTCATCATGATATTTTGGTGTAACACTATTTTTTAAACACAGGTTTTGTAAGTCAATATATATTTTTAGGTCAAAATACATAAGGTATTATGTTATAATGATTTTATCTTTATAAGGCCTGTTCCCGTTTCCGAATTCGATTAATCGAAATTGGTAAGAGTTGTGATATCTCAGAAATGATAAAAGAATTTTGGGCGAATCTTTTTTGTCATCGAGAGGGTCTAAGGAAGGTAAATTGGGTTTTGAAGTTAAAAGCCAAAGAACATAGTCAGTTTATGAAAGCGAATACATTTACCAATTCCGATTCCGCATAATTTGATCGGAATCGAAAACGGGAACAGGCCTGTATATCTTTTATCTTTTCTGAGCACTATCGAAATAACCATATTGTAGTTCAATTGAACCTGAATTTTTCCGAAATTTTGTGATGTGCAGCGAATTCATGTTCAATTTAATTTTACTGGGAAGTAATGAATTCGCGATTGACTTCCAGTTTGTAAAATCGGTATCCCGATGGATGGGTTCGCGCCCTGTGTCACTAGGTGCCCAAATGGTTCGCATAATATATTCAATTTTGCTATGTACGGAATCAACTGGCATCATAGTATGGCCCGGAAGTAAATACATATATAATTTTGATGGTGTAAACACTACTATACTAGCACATATGATCTTTGAGATCTTCTTACTTTCTTTTTTTTGTCTTTGATGTGCATCTAAAATTCATCTGTATTCATGCTATAATTTTTGTCTTCTTCATCAAGAAACTTAATATTTTCGCACTTAGTGCACTTATCTTTTTTGGTAAGTAAAGCCAATATTAGAATCTTTTTAAAAATCCGTCTAAATACACAAATCGAAACAATAGAGCTGCTGAGGTTTTCATCTTTCATGAATTGAGTATAACACTTATAAAGGTTCTGAATGTTTCTGAATTCCTGCGACCAATGAACTTTAGTGCTTTTGGCTCTGCAATAAAGTGATGGCACTGCAGGAAGTTTCCCAAAGTATGATTTTAAGAGTTATATTTTCTGTGTATTTTCTGAGGAACCATCTTTGGTTAAGGATCAACCAACGTCCACACAGAACAAATGCAAAAATTTACTGCTCAATTTAAATGCAGGAAAACAAGGTAAGAAGAATGAAACAAATTTGAAAAATTCTATCTGAGCAAGCTGTTACTGACAGCGCAATGTTTTTAAAGCGTGCTCTCCTCACTCGCCCCATTGCCATCAGCACTGCTAATTTAGCTATTTTCCCACCAGACTGTTGAATATCAGTATTGTGTGGCACATACGATCATTTCGCCCACAATTTTGCCAAAAACTCATCATTGGCACATACGATTAAATTGATTTCGTTGTATCTCCGTAACCGAAGCGATTATCGCTATATAATTTTACCAGATGATGAGTTGGTGGATTTAGAACTGATTGGCATTAAAATGTCAATTTCGTAAAAAATGGCACATACGATGTTTTCGCGCACAGGGGTCGATATAATTATTTGGGTACTCTGAGAGAAAAATCCAGAATTTTCGTACATACTTTAATAAGACTTGAAATAAATACTTGAAAATGAAAAAATAAATACTTTAAAATACTTGATTTTCATACGAAATTTCTTTATTCAAGAGCGCTTTTAAAAATCCTTAAATTCTTGATTTCAAGAACGTTTCGGATATATTTTTTGATGTGAAACATCGTTAATTTCGGTACGGAAGATTTAAGTAGGAGTAATATTTTATTTTAGCGTCACGTGACGCTGACGTCAGCTCATTTTGTGTAGTTGCTTTAGCGGAGTGTCCCAGGGGGAGAGGAGTGAAAATGGGCTGAAGGAGGTGGGAAAGTGGGGGGAAATTGGAGGTGACTAAACAGTGACTTGCCAGTGACTTAACAGAGACTTGACAGTGACTTAACAGTGACTAAACAGTGACTTGACAATGTCTAAACAGTGTCTACGCAGTGACTTGACAATGTCTAAACAGTGACTTGCCAGTGACTTATCAGAGACTTGACAGTGACTTGACAGTGACTTAACAGTGACTTGACAGGGACTAAAAAGTGACTTGACAGTCACTTAACAGTGACTTGACAGTGACTTGACAGGGTCTTGACAGTGACTAAACAGTGGCCAAACAGTGACTAAGCAGTGACTTAGCAGGGACTTGACAGTGATTTGACAGTGGCTAAACAGTGACTTGACAGTGGCTTAACAGTGACTAACCAGTGACTTGATTTCAACGACTAATGAAAAAGTGTTTGACAGCTGCACTCTCTCTCTCTCTTCTCCCGTCTTGCCTCTGAAAACCAAATTGAGAACGAATTTTTCTTGATTCCAAAAGCAAAATTCTTGAAATTTATTTTTGAAATTCTAATGGTCAATTTTGAATTGAAGAACGAAATGATCTTAAATTAAATCTTTTTCGAATTTAAGAACTATTCGCATTCAAAGTTAGAATTTCCAAGAGCGAATCATTCTTACAAAATTCTAGACCGAAACAGTATAAAATCAAGACCGAATGTTTCTGCTTTTTTTCACTTGTATGTAATATGCGTTAGTACTTTTGGTCTGTAGAAATTACCGTGGTGTTCTTAAAGTTGTCTTGAACCTTGTCTAAATGTGCACTTTGGCGCATTCTTGGCGAATTGTAATTTTTATGAGATAACCTAACCGATCATTCCGTTGGCTTATTTGAGAAACAGTCATCTGGGCTAGTCCGATCTGGGCGATTCCGACATATTAGCAGCGTGAAGTCAAAAGAAGACTCTGTGCCAATTTTAAGCTCGATAGTTTTAACAGAAAGTCGGAATGATAAACTCAAATGACACGGCTCGTCATGCTGACGAAGAATATATGTACTTCAGAGCGGTAATTTTAATTTTAATTTATAATTAGCGTAAATAAAAACAAAAGACAAAAAAGTCGAGTTTTAACGGGCGCGAATGGCTTCTAAAATTTTTGTAAGTAATTCATTTAGTGTTGCCTATTATCATATATTTTTTTATTTATAAATAATCGGCGATGATTTTATTTATAAACTATTCAAATATGTAAATATTTTTTTTCCCCAAAAGGTAGATCCCTTTTTTAATTTTAAACAATGACAGCAATTGAAATGAACTAATAACTTCGTTTGTAAAAAATTTTTTTTTTTGAAATACGTCTCATACGACACGATTAATATTTTTTAAAACTTTGAGACCCTGTCGCGCCCATTTAAAATTGAAATAAAATTTTTTGATTTTCACAATTATTAGTTATACAACAAATATTAGCTTTGGGAATGCTGAGACCTCCTTTTTTCCATTTTGCCAGTTCGGGGACCGCTCTAATGTACTTACGTCAGAGATGAGTCCTTCTGGTCAAAACTTTAATAAACTTTTCAAGTTGAAAAAAAAATATTTTTCATCTTTTATTTGTCGATTCTATATCATATATGAGATAGATTCAAACTACTTTGCGATTGCAGTTAGTCCTGGTAAACATTTCCCCAGATTTATTCATTTACTTCACTTGTGTGTTTTTTTTCATGTCTGTTTATTCCACAGCTATATCCACTATTTCGTTGGTTGACAATAAATCACGGTTGTTCTTTGTAGAATCAAAGATGTGTTTTTCCATGCACAGCTTAAGAGGCAGCTGTCGTTGGTTAGTTCCATTGTTGATGTCCTGGCGTACCTGCTTGACGATTTTATCAATCAAATTTTTGCTCATACGAAAAGAGTGGTTCAGGTCACACAATTTGGTGCATTTAGTAATAAGCTTAAGCACAGCTTCAACGCTGACTGAACCGGCGATTAGGTCGATGCTTTCCAGATTGGTAAGCTGACATAATACCAATATTGTGGGGTCTTTAAAATAATAGTTTTTTATGACGAGAGTACTTAAGCCAGTCAGTTTGGCAATGTCCGAGAGCATTCCAGTAGATATGTCACTTTCGTCCGGCAACTCCAAATGTTCCAGCTGCTGAGACTTGTGCTTGGCCAACTGGGTAAAAAGCTCAGATCTTATTCTGCATCCATAGATCACTAACTTCTTCAGACTTGGAAGTTGGGCAAGTATCTCATACTCGCCATCACAGTCCCAATCAGCTTGAGTAAATGGTACATGTAACGTTAGTACCTCCAAAAAGGCACAAGATGGCCAGGTGATCATTTCTTTCATTATTTCCGCTTTACAATCTGAGATGCCCAGCTCTTTAACTTGTTTTTGCATCTTTAATATGTTTGGCAAATAAGGATCAATATTAGCGCAGTGGTAGAAGCTAATTGACTCAATGGATGTAGATAGATCTAGTCCACCCAGATTGCACTTGGAAAGTGTTAGTTTTTTTAGGCTTTTAAGATGTTTCAATGAAAGCCAATTTGGTTGGTACAAAAACGAACTATAAACATGTACACCATAAGGGCCGTGGTTTAGCTCCAGTTCCTCCAACAAACTCAATCCCATAAACATCTTATGTAGTTTTGGCGTCGTTGAGCTGCCGTCTAGGAATTTCAGGTGCAATGATTTTAAGTTTGGCAAATAATTTCCAACGGAGAAGGAGATGTTGTGCGAACCTGGTCCGGCGATGGAACACTTTAAATGTTGAACACAACTCCCGGATAGCCGACAAAAGTCGCGTATATCCCACAAAGTTAGAGATAAGTCATTGAAATCCATTGTTTTGTGTAATCTGGCAGAGACCCTTTGGAAAATACCACGAAATCGTGTGCAAGTCCTTGCCAAATGTATCTGATCGGCAAGCGGAAGATACTCCAGCACCTGTTCCAGGCAATCATCGTTGAGCTTCAAAATGGCTGCTGGCTGGGACTCTAACTCATGGGGCAATTCATTTGGTTCTGGCTGAAGCCAACTGTAACGAGCTTGGACGCAAAATTTGTGAAAGTTGTAGCTGTTTTCCGTATCAAGCAAAACTCTGCGAATAAATAAAATAAAATAGATGAATCATCTGGATAAGTGAATGCAATAAATCATGGCTGAATGAGAGATTCGATCCCGTTGTGAAGCTACGTTCATAACTAATTGAATCGTTAAAATATTTTGGCATTTATTTTCAAAGAGTTTCAGATGAAACATGACCTTGTATATTAGACTGGCCCTTAAAAATAGATTTCAATAGATATAGGAAAAAGTCTGGCAGCGATCGGACTACATTTAGTGGACGCTCGCTCAAAATCGAATATTTGAAATATATGCGCAATATTTGGGATGAGTTTGATGTTTAATCTCTAAAATTATTAAAAAATATTGTTACTTGTTATTTCTCTTTATATTCTTTTAGGGGAATATCATAGCAACATTTTATATATAAATGTTGGATATTTAGAGCGTTCTCGTATATATTGTTTTATCTTAAAAAGAAAACAAAAAAAAATCATAAACATGAGAAAAATCTCCTTTTTGATATGATTCTTACCAAGTTTACGCTCACAATATCCAACATTAATATTTAAATTGTTGCTTTGGTATTTCCCATAAAGGATTTAAAGAGAAATAACACTTAAAATTTTTTTGATGTGAAACATCTTTAATTTCGGTACGGAAGATTTTAGTAGGACTACAATTTGATTTCAGCGTCACGTGACGCTGTGAAAGAAGAGTGAAAGAAGGGAAAAGAGGGGATCAGTGACTTATCATTGACTAAACAGAGACTAAACAGCGACCAAACAGTGACTGAACAGTTACTTAACAGTGACAAAAGTGACCAAACAGTGATTTAACAGTGACTAAAGAGTGACAAAACAGTCGCCAAACAGTGACTAAACAGTGAATACACAGTGTCTGAACAGTGACCAAACAGTGACAAAACAGTGACCAAGCAGTGATTTAACAGTATCTAAACAGTGACTGAACAGTGACTGAACAGTTACTTAAAAGTGACAAAAAAGTGACTAGACAGTGACTAAACAGTGACCAAACAGTGACAAAACTGTAACATGACAGTGCCTAAATAGTGACTTTACAGTGACTGAACAGTGACCGAACAGTGACAAAAAACTGACTTGACAGTGACCAAGCAGTAACCAAACAGTGATAAAACAGTGACTAAACAGTCACTGAACATTCACACCGTTTTCTTAAATTTTAAAGATTAAATCCGAAACTCAACCCATATATTGGCAGTATATTTAAAATTTTTGGTTTTTAGGGAGTAAATGTATTTTAATAAAATTAATTTTAATAAATTTAATAAAAAAAAAACATTACTAAACATTTGACTTAATACAGTAAATTCCTGGACACAAGACCAAATTTTGAGAAAAAAATGAAGAAAAAAAAGTCCCTGTCGCACAGTGTAAGATTTTGCCTGGGGACTTTATAAAAAAAAAAGTGCTTCAAATTGAATATTTTTTTTTTAAATGCTAGTTGAATATCCACTTGTTATGAAAATAAACAAAATTTAGAGTTGAATTATCATTAACAGCAATAAAATAGTCATTAAACATGCCAAATTGCAACGCTTGAAAAATTCAATTTGACAACTCGCATCAGGCACAAAATTAAAGTGATTAAAATTTAGCCTTCAGTGTCTTGTTTCCAAGAAGAGATATTTTTCCTTTTCTTGAATAGTTGAACTGCGAAAATTTCAATACCTGGTCTAAATACCTTTACTGGAACATTTTATGTAATTTTTTTATAAACACCCAAAAACTAGGCAAATTGCAAAAAAACATGTTGCTTTTATGGACTACAACTTGCAAGTTCCATCGAGTTCGGCGATGCCACCACATGGAGAACAAGCGGGTGGATCCCCCGCATGTTTCCGCCATTTTGAGTTTTTCGTGTTATTGTAAGACCAATTTTCGAACAAAATCACGTGTAATTCGCATGTTTTTTGCTATCTACTCCGTCAGTTTTAAAACTATCGTTACCAAACCTTGCACAATGTCTTGAAATACATACAGGCTGTATATGTGTCGTAACCGGCCTGATCGGATAACTGTACCATATAGCTGCCATAGGAACGCTCGGTCGGAAAATTGGTTTTTGTGAGAAAAACTTTTTTGTTTTCAAAGGTAGCGTCTCTTAACTTAGTATTTATTAAGATAAAATGCTCTCACGTAATTCTACAAAGTTTTATCAAAATCAGATAGCGATATGATATACCTTTCAAAGGAACGATCGGAACAAAAACTAGTTCTAGAGAGAAAAACTTTTTTGTTTTCAGCAAACTTGTCAATTATTTATTTAATATGCTTTCACACAATTCTGCAAAGTTTCATCAAAATCGGGTGACGTTATCGTATAGCTCCCATATGAAAATCGTGTTTTGGCTAATACTGAAAAAAGCGATATTGTATGGGAGGTGGGAGTAGTTTTTGTCCGATGTTGTTCATTTTAGAAGCATAGTTCCGTATGGCCAAAAAAAACTCTTTTATTTCAAATTTCAAGTCGATATCTCTTAAACTACGGCCGGAATTGATTTAAGTCTAAGAAAGATTGGGTTCGGCTGTTAATTTACAGATTCTTTAAATATTTTTTTTACCAATGGCGTTGGAGAGCGATAAATTGAAAATAATTAAATTTTTTAAATAGCTAAATTTTCAAATCGATTTTACCCGCGAATTCGGCAAAATGGTAAAATACGTACATATATACTTAGGGTGTTCACCAGCCCGCGTAAAAGAGTAATTGTGTAAATTTACGCGACGCAGCTATTGAGCGCCCCTAAAAGGTTTACCCTCGTAATTTTTGGTGTAAATCAGCTGTTTTTGACAGGCTGTGAGTTTTTCTGTCACTTGTGTGTGTCAAAGTTTAATACGTATTTTTAAAGCATTGATGTAGGTGTACAAATCAAGCATGAAGAAAAATAAATGCAAAATAAACTTAAGAAATGGACCATGATGCTGTCGGTGAAGTCGTAGACGACCTTATGGAGGATCTTACTGCAATTGCATGCTGGCGGTGAGGAACCAAGTTCTGTGTGCCCAAATAAGTCAACTGGCGAACCAATGTGCTATCATTTTTCAATGACCAATGGGTCCGTGCAGCCCCATGCTTTATGTGAATTGCATTTCGACCCCAAATTGAACTTGAGTTACAGATAGCACTTTTCTGTTTGGAGTAGTTTAGAGAAGCTGCGTTAATGAGGAAAACTACAACTATGTTTTTATAGGTGATGACGGCCTCTAGGTGTTGTTACAGACAGAGTGTAAGGAGCTATTTTGAGGATGTCTCAATATATTTACTGGCCAGATGCAGTTAAACTGACAAAAAATTGTAATTATTGTAGGTGTGACCGCATATTTTTTAAGAGAAAAATCACGAAATGGCGTGAATCAATTTTTGTCGACTGATAAAGTCACTGTCAAATCACTGTTTAGTCACTGTCAATTCACTGCTTATTTAAATATACAAGTCATTGCTTAGCCGCTGTTGGTTTAATAAAAATCTTAAAAAATACTGTGAACTCACTGTCAAGTCACTGATTAGTCACTGTCTGTTATACTAACTGTCAAGTTTCACTGTTAAGTCATTGTTAAGTCACTGTTTAGTTACCTCCACTTTCCCCCGTTTCCCTCCTCTTTCCACCCATTTTTACTCCTCTCCCCCTGGGACACTCCGATAAAACAAAAACCCAAAATATGCTGACGTCAGCGTCACGTGACGCTGAAATCAAATTTTACTCCTACTAAAATCTTCCGTACCGAAATTAAAGATGTTTCATATGAATAAGTAAAAATCCGTATATACTATTTTACAACAAGGAATACGACACAAATTATTTCGATCCAAAAAAAAACCCAGTAGGCGATTTTTAATGGAATAACCATATATACTCGGGGGTGCCACAGAAATCTCTAGAAATTTTGCCGTTGGTTGGTTTGGTAAATCCCTCGAAAAATGCGCTGGGGCCACAGAACTTCTAATGATTTCATTTTCTGATTAGAAAATATAGTTAGAGCACCAGATTTTCCAATCTGAAGCTGAATCTCTCGCCAAAAAATTTTTTACTAAAATTTGTTTATGTTTTATCTGTGTTTAATAACAAAAAAAACTTTATTTGATAATTAACTAAAATCGTTATGATTATGTATTAGTTTTGATTTATTTTATATATCAAAATATGAAAAGTACGATATGATGTTTTTTAAATTATAGTTCAAGCTTAAGTCATATTTCCCATAAATATAATGCAAAATTTAAAAATTTGGTTGAAAAAGGTTTCTGTAGCACTCCCGACCATATTTGCAATACTTACTTGGCTGCATCATGCACATTGGCAAACAGAGCATAGCCAACTTTCATTGGAAAGAATTCAAGCTCGCATCGTCTTCTCTTGCCTTCTACAGGCTTGTTATCATTTTCATTCGGAATGTAGATCTCCATGTCCAGAATTTGGCCATAGTTTTTGATAAAATAGTTCATTATGTCCATTTTCTTCAACTACAAAGATAAAGAACAATCAAATTGTAGTTTAGAATCAGAGTGTGAGGTTTGCCTTCTGACCTCATTTGGAATATCGAAGAGATGCAACTTTCGCACCGGAATGTGATCCTCCGTATATGCAATTTCATTCTCAACATAATAATTTTTGTGGGTTTGGTTTAAACGATAGTTTTTAATATCTGCAAAGAAAAGAGTATGTTAATTTTTTGACTTTATTTTAAAGATTGTTACTCAATTCATATCTATCAGATATAGATTCTTATATCTATATTTAATTCTTTAATGTTGTTATGGATAGCGACCTATGATTTTTTTTTATTGCTAAAAAATATCATTTAAGTATTCTTTAAGAAACGCAAGGGCAGTGCTGCCGTTATCTTTTCTTGGAAATCTAGTTACGACCTTGGATATTCCCCAGATGTTTTCGGAAGCTGTGACTAAGCCATTTATTTTTTTTTTTTTTTTTTTGCTTACTTTCCCGATTTAAAAAAAATGGGTATAGTTGAACTTCAGGTCCAGAGAAATATGTACGGCTATTCATGGTAACTTTTTATTACTGCGCTTTGGAGATAAAAACATAAATTATCAAGACTATTGCTTTATAAAATGACTAACGCGACTTTTGAAATACCACAAGATGCCAAAATATCGATAAACATAGCGAGTGATGGTTCTAAACAAAATGTTGGCGTTTGCACTTGATACGAAGGTGGCGGCAAAGGGGAAAGCAGCACTGACGCATACTTTATCTGAAAGCGCAGCCGAAGTTGCTCACTGTGTCTGTACATCTCGAAATAAACGATTTTGTGAATATAGCGTTAACCCAATTTGTCCCATAAAGGTAAATTTTCATTAAAATTTGTCCAAACTTAGCTTGAGTTCGACTTTTGTTCTCAACAACATTCTTCTTCTTCTCAACAAGATACATAAAAGAGGATAAGAAAACATTTCCGACCCTATAAAGTATATATATCCGTCTGTCCGTCTGACTGTATGAACGCGTCGATCTCAGAGACTATAAGAGATAGAGACACAAATTGTTGCATGTAGGTGTACGCAGCCGTATGCAGATCAAGTTTGTTTCAGATTTGCGAAATTTCCCCCCCTCCCTCTCTTAAGCCGCAAAAAACTGTCGGGGACTAAAATATATTTAAGCTTTTATTTGTCAATTCGATGAATTAAGGGGCTGTTTTTTTGACCTTTTTTAAAAAAAATTGTATTTAAAAACGCAAAGAGTTTTTCCAAATCGGTTTTTTTTTATTATGTTACAAACAGATTAAAGTTAAGGCCTTTACTCAGATGAGATAAATTTTTAGTTTGGTAGAATATTTCATACAGATGCCTTTTCAAACGTATTCAGATTTCAAAGCTGTACAAAATTGTTTTTATTTATGTGAAATATCGTACCAAACTAAAAGTTTATCTTATCTGAGTATTGGCCTTAAAGCCCCGTACGGAGAACGACGAAAAATTCGTTTCGATACAATATTTCACACAAATAGAAACACTTAAACACCTTGACTTTGCTTTGATGCTCATGTGCTGTTAGAAAGTGTTTCTATTTATGTGAAAAATTGTATCGAAACGAATTTTTCGTCGTTCTCCGTACGGGGCTTAAACAAAAAAATTTTTCTGCATCGATAGGAGGGCTGTTCAAAAAGTTCTAAAAAAAAGGTTTGGTAAAGGTATCTCCAAGTTGTTTAAAATACAAACTAAAAACGGGGTTATAATCAGAATAGATGTCATTCTCTTTTGACCCCCGAAAAAAATGTTGTGATTTTTTTTTGACAAAATGGCGGCCATTGAAAAATTAAAACTCCATTTTAACACCTTTTTTTTAGTTTAGTGTAAAAAAAATGGTACAATTTTTTTTTAAATTAGGATTACGACAATTCTGCGTCGATTTCACTTTGAATCATCAAAATCGGTTCAGTGTAACTGGAGATATCATGGCCGCCAGTTCGAAAAACGTGGTTTCCAAATAAATGCGTTAAAAATTTGAAGTAACTTTTTTGGGAAAAGAAAAAAAAATAATGAAAAAAAAAAAAAATCAGTTTGAGAATGGCATTTGGTTTCATCAAAATCAGTTTAGGAGATCTGGAGAAAAGTGGCTTGGCAGTCAGAAAAAGTTGCTTTGAAAGTAACCAAAAATATTACAGATATTAGTCGGCGATGCCAGCTGCATACAGCAGACCTTTCGCATCTTAAAAAAAAACTGTCTCTGCTCTGCGTGCCCTTCTGTCTTCTTTCTGAGCGCATAAGTCAGTCTGAGCATGGTGTAGGATAGCCTTCGATAATTATCGATTAACAATCGATATCGATCTGAGGCGACAACATGTAACCATTCAAATTGAAGAACCAGTCGTTATTTCACAGCTTTATTTACTCGAAATTTATTTGATCAAAAATTTCTTGTTTTAGCAACAAAACCCCCTTAACGGATTATATTTATAGTATGTGAAGTAGCTACAAACTACTTTGCGACAGCAATAAGTCCTGCTGAAACATTTTCCCAGATTTATTCACTTAGTAGGCTTGTGTGTTTTTTTTCATGTCTGGTTATTTCACAGCTATATCCACTATTTCGTTGGTTGACAATAACTCAAGATTGTTCTCTGTAGAATCAAAGGTGCTTTTTTTTATACACAACTTAAGAGGCAGCTGTCGTTGGTTAGTTCCATTGTTGATGTCCTCACGTACCTGGTTGGCGATCTTTTCAATCAGACTTTGGTTTAAATGAAAAGAGTGGTTCAGGTCAAACAATTTAGTGCATTCAGAAATAAGCTTAAGCACAGCTTCAACGCTGACTGAACCGGCGATTATGTCGATGCTTTCCAGATTGGTAAGCTGGCATAATACCAATATTGTAGGGTCTTTAAAATAATAGTTTTTTATGACGAGAGTACTTAAGCCAGTCAATTTGGCAATGACCGAGAGCTTATTAGGGAAAAAGTCATTTTCGTTTAGAAGCTCCAAATGTTCCAGCTGCTGAGACTTGTGCTTGGCCAACTGGGTAAAAAGCTCAGATCTTATTCTGTATCCATGGATCACTAACTTTTTTAGGCTTGGAAGCTGAGCGAGGATCTCATACTCGCCATTATAGTCACAATCAGCTTGAGTAAATGGTACGTGTAGCGTAAGCACCTCCAAAAAGGCGCAAGATGGCCAGGTGATCATTTCTTTCATTATCTTCGCTTTACAATCTGAGATGCTAAGCTCTTTAACTTGATTTTGCATCTTTAATATGTTTGGCAGATAAGAATCAATATTAGCGCAGTGGTAGAAGCTAATTGACTCAATGGATGTAGGCAGATCTAGTCCACCCAGATTGCACTTGGAAAGTGTTAGTTTTTTCAGGCTTTTAAGATGTGTCAATGAAAGCCAATTTGTTCGTTTCGACAAAAAATTATGTGTACCAAAAGGACCGTGGTTTAGCTCCAGTTCCTCCAACAAACTCAATCCCAGCAATATCTTATGAACTTTGGGAGTCGTAGAGCGGTCGTCTATTTCAAATTTGAGCTGCAATGATTTCAAGTTTGGCAAATGATTTGCAAAGGAGAAGCAGATGCTTTGAGAAGCTGGTCCTTCGATGGAACATTTTAAATGTTGAACACAATTCCCGGATAGCCGACAAAAGTCGCGTATATCCCACAAAGTTAGAGATAAGTCATTGAAATCCATTATTTTGTTTAGTCTGGCAGAGACCCTTTGAAAAACACCATGAAAACGTGTGCAAGTCCTTGCCAAATGGATCTGGTCGGCAAGCGAAAGATACTCCAGCACCTTTTCTAGGCAATCATCGTTGAGCCTTACAATGGCTGCTGGCTGGGACTCTAACTTAAGGGGCAATTCAATTGGTTCTGGCTGAAGCCAACTGTAACGAGCTTGGACACGAAATTTGAGGATGTTGAAAATATGTTCCGAATCAAGTAAAACTCTGCGAATGAATGAAATGAAATAAATTAATCTGGATAAGTGAATACGATAAATCATGGCTGCAAACACCTGAGAGATTGCCGGGAGGGGGCGTGGCGAATATTGAAAATAAACTTGATCTGCCTGCAGCTATAAGAAGCATTTGTCCCATACATGCCAAACCTCTATCTCTTACCATCTCTGAGATCTGTTTGTTCATACGGACGGACGCACATTGGGGCGACTAGAACAAATTCTGCCCAAAATTGATTTTTTTTGAGATATTGAAGAAAGTTTATATGCAACTTGAAAGATGATTAAATTTTGCGTAATAATCAAAAAAGAAAAATAGTTTAGGATATTTGGTTCTCCCACAACACGCATTTAAAGTTCACCTTTCGAACTCGATTTTAAGGAATTCATAAAAAATAGCATTTTAATGTATGGTCGCAATCGTTTTTTATGAATATGAAACTTTTATGCGGATATGTGGCGATTGGAAGTATTAGTTTTGACTATTCTTAGTTCATTAGTATAAATAAAATTTTCATAAAAAAAAATTTTATATTTTTTTTTAATTTTTGGAAAAAGGTCCAAAAAACTACTTTTTTTTATTGTTGGACATAAAGTAGTTACCCGCGCGCGATCGCTCTTTGAAATAAATTTTAAAATAAAGTTTCAACATTAAACTTTATGTCCTGAAAAAATTAGCGTGCCATTTTTTGCCTTTTCTGAGAAAATTGAATTTTAGTAAGTGAAGTCATTTTCAAAATTGCAATATCGCCAGCCCTGGAACATTCGCGCGCATGTTGAATGTCATTAATCAGCTGTTCTAACACCTGTTTTGTTTGTTTACTTTCTTGATATTTACGAGTAGACTAAATTGGAAAATACTTTTCTTTAAATAACCATGAAAAATGAAGCAGGTAGTGTATATTTTAGAGTTTTGCTGGCAGAAAATGATAGAGTCGAGAATGAAATTCTGCGACTTAATAACACTGTGATGCAAGTTGAAGGCGCTGAAGTTGAAGTAAGCCATCAGTTAATTCTTTCAATGATTGACGGAAAAGTTGTAATGCATTGCGGGCAACACCAACATCTAAGTGTTACATTTGCGGAGGAACAAGCAAACAATTTAATAACATCGACGAAATGTTGTTAAAGGAAGTGAAAGCGGAAAATTTTAAATTCGGGCTTTCAACTTTGCAAGGATGGATTTGTACCTTCGGTACAAAGTATAAATGGAGGGAAGTTAACTTCGGCTATACCGAAGTTATGCTAATCAAGAATATGTATACTTTATGTGGACGGAGATGCTTCCTTCTATGATTTACAAACATAGAAGCAAAAAATGGGATCTAATATCAGCTCCCACAAACAAACATTTCGTTTTCCACATGCGCCATCTATAAAATCTATAAATTTTTGCCGTACCCCATTAAGTAGCATGCTTTGCTTAATGGTCTGGTTCAAGAGACTCAAAGACTGTGAACCAAACCTGTTTTAAAGGACTCAGCTCTGGACCTGTTTGCAGCCTTGATATATATATGTACCATATTTGCAAATACTTACTTGGTTGCATCACGCGCATTGGCAAACAGAGCATAGCCAACTTTCATTGGAAAGATTTCGAGCTCGCATCGTCTTCTCTTGTTTTGTACAGGCTTGTCATTATCATTTTCGTTCGGAATATAGATCTCCATGTCCAGAATTTGCCATTATTTTTGTAAAAAATGTCCATTATGTCCATTTTCTTCAACTACAAAGATAAAGAACAATCAAATTGTAGTTTAAAATCATACTTTATGGTTTGTCTTCTGACCTATGGTATATCGAAGAGATGCAACTTTCGCACCGGAATGTGATCTTCTGTATATGCAATTTTATTCTCAACATAATAATTTCTGTGACTTCGGTTTAAACGATAGTTTTCAATATCTGCAAAGATAAAATGTGAGAGAGTTTTTATTTGCTCATTATTCTCATTTCTTATAGAATGTATTTTTTAATCATTTATTCCTATTTAATTTATCATACATAATCTTTGAATTTTTTTTGCTGGTTTTTCACTTCAATTCCCACCCACATTACACCCACTTCCCACTTACTTACCATCCACTTACCACCGACTTCCCACCAACAGCCCACATACATCCCACCCACTTACCATCCGATTTCCATATTTCAAATAATTTCGTATTCTTTCCTTTCAAACAAAATTTCAAGACAATCTTTCAGCATTCTTTTCAGAACAGGCCTTTAAACAATTCTACTGTGAAAAGCTTATCTTTTAATCTTTTATGGTGTAGGCTGTGCAGCAGTCACCATTCAGTCAGTCTGGTTGAACTCTTTTATATATATAGACTGATTGCGAAGATAGATTAAATTAAAGAAACGTTAAGGCAATGCTGCCACAATATATTTGGAATCCTGGTTACGCCCCTGACTGTTCCAGAAGCTGTTGTTGAACCTTCTTTTTGATTATTTCTTTTACTTACTTTCCCGATTTAAAGAAATTAGCGGTAAAGGCAATGTAGTTCCAATGTAGCATTTCTTATAAATATTTGAGCAATTCATGGTGAATTCTTATTACTTCACTTTGGAGATCAAAACATAAACACACTTCATAAAATGACTAACGCGACTTTTGAAATACCAAAAGATGTCGAAAGCATCGATAAATAAACAGTGCTAGAGGTGGTTCTAACAAAATATAATCGCAAGCAATTAAAAAAAGAAGTGTGAAAGTTGGTCAAGCCCAACCTGTACCTGCAGTAGCAGTAACCTTGAATCATAACTTGTCTATCGTTCATCCGATCTCTATTATCACTTTAGCAAATCGATAAATAATGCTGAAAACTAAATATTTCTAGAAGGTACGAACCATCTATCTACAAACTTTCCATTTTTATTGCAAATTGTGAAACCAATAAGGCAATTTATTTGGGTTACACTCTGAACAGAAAATTACTTGTTTAAATGCAGCGCTGACTCATACTTCTTCATTCTGATCAAGAATATTTGTATATACATAGGAGATAAGGCCGTTTGGTCAAAACTATAATAAACTTTTCAAGTTGATAAAAAAAAACATAAAACTAAAATCTTTTTCAGCTTTTATTTGTCGATTCGAAGAATTAATTGATTATATTTATAGTATGTAAAGTAGCTAAAGGGTGATTTTTTAAGAGCTATAGGACAGTTTTCCAAAAAAAAGCACATCAAATTCAGAAAAATGCATGAAATCTTTATTTGAATCGATAGTACGGTCCATATAATTTAATGTTTGAAGTTTATTTTATGCAATGACATGACCGGTCCCGAACGTGAAATAAAATGTTCACCGAACTCGCCTCTCAATAAGTCCATTGTTGTGGGGTGTGTGTTACATGTGGCACCGTCTTGTTGAAACCACATGTCATGCAATCAAGCTCTTGCATTTTGGGCAAAAAAAAGTTGGATATCATCTCACGGTAGCGCTCACCATTCACAGTTACGTTACGATTCGCATCATCTTTGAAGAAGTACGGTCCAATAATGCCACCAGCCCATAAACCGCACCAAACTGTGACTTTTTCTGGATGCATTGGTAGCTCTTGCAATGCTTCTGGCTGATATTCAGTCCAAAATCGACAATTCTGCTTATTTACGTACCCATTGAGCCAAAAATGAGCTTCGTTGCTGAACACAATTTTTCGTTAAAAAGTGGATCTTCGGCCAACTTTCCAAAAGCCCATTCACCAAAAATTCTACGTTGCGGTAGGTCGTTCGGCTTTAATTCTTGCACCAGCTGTATTTTGAAAGGCTTCACACCTAAATCCTTCCGCAAAATTTTAGGCCCAATTGCTGCGAACGGCGACGAATCGATAATTGATGGTCATCATAAACACTGGCCGATACAGCTGCGATGTTTTCTTCAGTTCGCACTCTACGTAAGCGTGTTGGTGGTTTAATGTCCAACAATGTAAATTTGGTGCGAAATTTAGTCACAGTAGCCCGAATAGCCCTCAGTGGGTTTAAATTAATGGGAGAAGCGCGCGAACTTTCTTGACCCCTTTGATAGCGTTGTTCGTTTGTAGACGATTCATGTTTATTATAGACCAAACTGAAGATGTTTGACAGTAAAACAAAGAAGAGTTCGAGAATGGGGACAATTCTGCGTCGATGGCGTTTGGTTTCATCAAAATCGGTTTAGGAGATCTGGAGAAAAGTAGCTTGGCAGTCAGAAAAAGTTGCTTTGAAAGTAACCAAAAATATTACAGATATTAGTCGGCGATGCCAGCTGCATACAGCAGACCTTCCCCATCTTCAAAAAAACTGTTTTCAAACGCCCTCTGCTCTGCGTGCCCTTCTGTCTTCTTTCTGAGCATGGTGTGGGATAGCCTTCGATAATTATCGATTAACAATCGATATCGATCTGAGGCGACAACATGTAACCATTCAAATTGAAGAACCAGTCGTTATTTCACAGCTTAATTTACTCGAAGTTTATTTGATCAAAAATTTCTTGTTTTAGCAACAAAACCCCCTTAATGGATTATATTTATAGTATGTGAAGTAGCTACAAACTACTTTGCAACAGCATTTCCCCAGATTTATTCATTTAGTAGGCTTGTGTGCTTTTTTTCATGTCTGGTTATTTCACAGCTATATCCACTATTTCGCTGGTTGTCAATAAATCACGATTGTTCTCTGTAGAATCAAAGGTGCTTTTTTTTATACACAACTTAAGCGGCAGCTGTCGTTGGTTAGTTCCATTGTTAATGTCCTCACGTACCTGCTTGACAATCTTTTCAATCAGACTTTTGCTTATATGAAAAGAGTGGTTCAGGTCAAACAATTTTGTGCATTTAGAAATAAGCTTAAGCACAGTGTCAACGTTAACAGCTCTGGCGTTTAAGTCAATGCTTGCCAGATTAGTAAGCTTGCATAATGCTAATACTTTAAGATCTTTAAAATGATATCTTTTTAAGACGAGAGTGCTTAAGGCAGTCAGTTTGGTAATGTCCGAGAGCATTCCAGGGGAAAGGTTCCTTTTGTTCAGAATCTCCAAATGTTCCAGCTGCTGAGACTTGTGCTTGGCCAACTGGGCAAAAAGCTCAGATCTTATTCTGTATCCATGGATCACTAACTTCTTCAGACTTGGAAGTTGGGCGAGGATCTCATACTCGCCATCGTACTCCAAACCTTCATGAGTAAATGGTACGTGTAGCGTAAGCACCTCCAAAAAGGCACAAGATGGCCAAGTGAACATTTCTTTCATTATCTCCGCTTTACAATCTGAGATGCCAAGCTCTTTAACTTGTTTTTGCATCTTTAAAATGTTTGGTAGATAACGATCAATATTAGCGCAGTGGTAGAAGCTAATTGACTCAATGGATGTAGGCAGATCTAGTCCACCCAGATTGCACTTGGAAAGTGTTAGTTTTTTCAGGCTTTTAAGATGTTTCAATGAAAGCCAATTTGTTGGTTCCGACAAAAAATTATGTGTACGAAAAGGACCGTGGTGTAGCTCCAGTTCCTCCAACAAACTCAAACCCAACAATATCTTATGTACTTTGGGAGTCGTAAAGCGGTCGTCTATTTCAAATTTGAGCTGCAATGATTTCAAGTTTGGCAAATGATTTCCAAGGGAGAAGCAGATGCTTTGAGAAGCTGGTCCTTCGATGGAACAATTTAAATGTTGAACACAACTTCCGGATAGCCGACAAAAGTCGCGTATATCCCACAAAGTTAGAGATAAGTCATTGAAATCCATTGTTTTGTTTAGTCTGGCAGAGACCCTTTGAAAAACACCATGAAAACGTGTGCAAGTCCTTGCCAAATGGATCTGGTCGGCAAGCGAAAGATACTCCAGCACCTTTTCTAGGCAATCATCGTTGAGCTTCACAATGGCTGCTGGCTGGGACTCTAACTTAAGGGGCAATTCAATTGGTTCTGGCTGAAGCCAACTGTAACGAGCTTGGACTCGAAATTTGTGGATGTTGAAAATATGTTCCGAATCAAGTAAAACTCTGCAAATGAATTAAATAAAATAAATTAATCTGGATAAGTTAATACGAATCTTGGCTGCAATTAATGGTCTTAATGGTCTGGTTCAAGAGACTCAAAGACTCTGAACCAAACCTGTTTTAAGGGACTCAGTTCTGGACCTGTTTGCAGCCTTGAAATATATATGTACCATATTTGCAAATACTTACTTGGTTGCATCACGCGCATTGGCAAACAGAGCATAGCCAACTTTCATTGGAAAGATTTCAAGCTCGCATCGTCTTCTCTTGCCTTCTACAGGCTTGTCATTATCATTTTCGTTCGGAATGTAGATCTCCATGTCCAGAACTTGGCCATAGTTTTTGGTAAAGTAGTCCATTATGTCCATTTTCTTCAACTACAAAGATAAAGAACAATCAAATTGTAGTTTAGAATCAGAGTATGTGGTTTGCCTTCTGACCTCATATGGTATATCGAAGAGATGCAACTTTCGCACCGGAATGTGATCCTCCGTATATGCAATTTTATTCTCAACATAATAATTTCTGTGGCTTCGGTTTAAACGATAGTTTTCAATATCTGCAAAGATAAAATGTGAGAGAGTTTTTATTTCGTTCTTGATATTATTTTTAAGATGGTTTCTCGTTTCATATAGAATGTATTTTTATTTAATTACCAGCATAAAGCCAGACGCGCTTCGCTGCGCTTTCAACAATATAGAACCAATATCAGAATCAGTTTGAAATCAATTTGAAAATATTTTTAATTTTGTGTCAACACTTTACTACTTTGCCTTTTCCCCGTTACGACTTTTTTGCTGGGATTTTACACCAATCCCACCCACATCCCACCCACTTCCCACATCCGATTCCCATATTTCAAATAATTTCGTATTCAATCCTTTCAAACAGAGTTTCAAGACAATCTTTCAGCATTCTTTTCAGAACAGGCCTTTAAACAAAACTACCGTGAAAAGCTCAGCTTCCTATCTTTTATGGTTTAGGCTGTGCAGCAGTCACCAGTCAGTCAGTCTGGTTGAACTCTTTTATGTTTAGATATAGACTGAATGCGAAGATAGATTGAATCGAATGTATAATTAATGTATTGTTTACGAAACATTAAGGCAATTCTATGTTCTTAAGTCAATTCTGCCACTATATATTTGGAAATCTGGTTACGCCCCTGACTGTTCCAGAAGCTGTTGCTGAACCTTCTTTTTTATTATTTCTTTTACTTACTTTCCCGATTTAAAGGAATTAGCGGTAGAGGCAATGTAGTTCCAATGTAGCATTTCATGTAAATATTTGAGCAATCCATGGTGAATTCTTATTACTTCACTTTGGAGATCAAAACATAAACACACTTCATAAAATGACTAACGCGACTTTTGAAATACCAAAAGATGTCGAAAGCATCGATAAATAAACAGTGCTAGAGGTGGTTCTAACAAAATATAATCGCAAGAAATTAAAAAAAAAAACAAATGTGAAAGTTGGTCAAGCCCAACCTGTACCTGCTGTGGCAGTAACCTTGAACTAACTTCTATCGTTCTTCCTCGTAATCGTTAAGTGGATTCTAAGTAGAAAAATCAGCGGTGTCTCTTCCAACCAAATTCCAACACAAAACCAATTCTCGTTACATTTTTTGGGCCGTGTTTTGTTGGGAGATTTAGCTAAATTCAACACCCTAACAATTTTGATAAGCAAATTTTATTTTGGAAATGTAAGCTAAATTATTCTAACTAAATGTAACCCAAGCAATTAAAAAACAGCAGTAACCTTGAATCATAACTTGTCTGTCGTTTATCCGACTTCTATTATCAATTTAGCAAATCGATAAATAATGCTGAAAACTAAATATTTCTAGAAGGGACGAACCATCTATCTACAAACTTTCCATTTTCTTTATTTAAGTCAATTTGGCTAAATTGTGAATTTCAATAGGGCAATTTATTTGGGTTAGACTCTGAACAGAAAGTTACTTGTTTAAATGCAACTTAATTGGGAAAGCAGCGCTGACTCATACTTCTTCATTCTGATCAAGAATATTTGTATATACATAGGAGATAAGGCCGTTTGGTCAAAACTATAATAAACTTTTCAAGTTGATAAAAAAAAAAAAAACGAGAAAGGCAAAGCTAACTTCGTCTGTACCGAAGTTTTGATACACTTGAAATAGCTTGTCTCAACGGTTAGCGACTTCGACCAAACTTCGCAGATCAGCTTAAAAACATTCAATATTACCCATGACCGTGTTTGAGAGCAGTTATATTGAGAACAAAACAGTTTTTCTTACTAAAACCCATTTTCCGAACGAACATTTGTATGGCAGCTACAAGAAGTAGTCATCCGATCCGGTCGGTTCCGACATATTAGCAGCGTGCAGTAAAAAGAAGACTCTGTGCAAAGTTTCAGCTTGATAGATCCAAAACTGAGGGACTAGTTCGCGTAGAAACAGACAGACGGACAGACGGACGGACGGACAGACGGACAGACGGACGGACAAAGCTTAATCGACTCAACTCGTCATGCTGATCAAGAATATACAGATGCGGCAAAAAAAATAGCACTGCGTCATATAAAATTCTTTGATGCAATACATCTTTTGTTTTTTTTTGTAATTGGTTTAATAATTTTGTTGTACAGTATAGGCTTACATGTGATCTCTCTGAGAGTAATGTGTTTATGCTCAATTTGCTAACGGTTTTTCTGTATAAGGCATCTCAGCAAACGAAGTGCAAAACAGAACGGCAAAAAAATAGCACTGATAACGGATTTTTGAGATTCCGAGGAACAGACTGCAGGTGTTCGGCGACATGATGATTGTTGTTGTGTCTGCGGACAGTAAATGCGTCGTATTGCAAAGTCGAGTCGCCACACTATCATTAAGTTCAAAAAAATTATTAATTATGGGTCGTGGAAAGCATTGTAGTGACGAAAAGAGGAAAATCATTAAAAGCTTATCGAGGAAGGCAACACCTACGCTCAGGTGGGGCAAATCGTCGGTTGCTCCAATAAAATGATTAGTAATGCCTTAAATTATAAAAATAAACCAGAAACACGCGGTAGAAAAGCCGCAATGTCTAATTTGCTGGTGAACAGACTGGTTCGCGAGTGCAAGAAGGCCCCCTTTAAGCCGGCTAATGAGCTAAAGAAGGAGCTTAACATATCGGCTTGCATTAGGACAGTTCGGAATCGCTTAAAAGATTATAAATTAAGTGCCCGTAGTCCGAGAAAAGTTCCACTTTTGAATGCGAAGCATGTGGCAAAAAGAATAGAGTTTGCCAAAGAGCACCTGAATTGGCCGGCAGAAAAGTGGAGAATCATCCTATGGTCGGATGAAAGCAAAATCGTGCTATTTGGAGGAAGAGGATCTCGATCCTATGTACGGCGACCCCCAATTCGGAATACCGCCCGAGTTTCACCTGCAAGACCATGAAACACGGTGGAACGAGTATCATGGTTTGGGCATGCTTTTCTTATTACGGAGTGGGTCCAATACATTGGATAAAAGGTATTATGGATCAACATGCGATATTTTGCAAACAGTGATGCTGCCTTATGCGGAATACGAAATGCCGTTGTTGTGGGTCTTCCAACAGGATAACGACCCTAAACATACCAGCAAGAAAGCTCGTAAGTGGTTTCAAGACAGATCCCTTCACCTAATGGATTGGCCTGCTCAGTCTCCAGACTTAAACCCGATAGAGAATCTTTGGTCTGATGTAAAAAAATATGTTTCCAATGCAAAACCAAGGAATAATCAGGAGCTCTGGGCTATCATTCAAGAATCATGGAGCAGTATTCCACGGGAAAGGTGCCAAAATTTGGTCAATTCTATGCCGAGACGTTGTGCTGCTGTCATTGCTGCCAAAGGTTTTACAACCAAATATTAATACACTATATCGAGAAAGACTTATTTAAAATAAGGTGAGACGAAGAGTTATCCGTCATATGACGATGGGGTATCCGTCCATTTTCTGTAGCCGAAGCTTAAGATGGTGTCAGATATGTGTTGAAATCCTTATGGTACAAACGGACATATAAGTACTGCCATAAAGATATTCGCAAGAAAACAGAGAGTCATGTACGAAGCGAGTTAGACATTGAAAATGAAGAGTTGAGCCTGCCTAAGAGTCCAGAGGGGACTGAGAGTGAGCCGTCTAGGTGAGACGAAGAGTTATCCGTCAGATATGACGATGTGGTATCCGTCTAGGTGAGACGATGAGTTATCCGTCAGATGTGACGATGTGGTTTCCGTCTAGGTGAGACGATGAGTTCAGTTGGAACGATGTGAAAGCCGCTAAGTTTTGCGAAGGTCTAAGAGTGTGGCAATGTGGGCATACAGGCGGAAGACCAGTGAGTGGTGTTTTGTGTGAAAAGAGCAATGAGTTAACATGATAATATTTGAATGTAATGGAAAGTATGTTGATTATTAACTAACCAAAGTTGTATTTTAAATGCAATAAAAGAGAACACTGAAGATGTTTTATGTAATGCGATTGAAGAAGTTACATTAGAAGTAAATTCTGTACAAGATTAAATTGTTCTTTTTGTGATATAATAACGAGTACACGAGGACGTGTAAACGTCAGGATGGCCGTATCGTGGCGTTTGTGAATTTGTTAGCAGCCTGAGTAGGCTTGGTGTGGAGGTTTTGTTGTCCTACTCGTTTTGCATTGTCATGACGTCTTGTCAGTAATGGCAGTGTTGGTAATAGAGTGCCGTGAATAGAGTTGCTACCAGAAAGGTCAAATCGAGGAGATGGACCGAGCTGCTGCTGGACGTAGTCCTTGAGTGTGAGTGAGATGGCAAGTAGTTCCATCAGAGTAGCCGGGTCATTATGTTTGACAATAAAAATTAATAAGTTTGACCGGAAAAAAGACAGCACTCAGTTCTCTCTGGAATTCGTATAACGCGCACAGCTCTTGTAAAAACCTAACCAATATTAAAAACAACAGTTGTGGAAAACCTTTTGGAAAATAGTGCCAACCCGACAAAACAAATATTCCAGAACTTCCCGTTTTTTTCGTTTTTTTTTTTTTTCGTTTTCTTAAGTTATTTTTGAAATAGTGCTATTTTGGTTGCCGCCTAAAATGTTCAACATTCACATTCTTAATGTAAATATTTCAATTTTCATGTTATTATCGACGACACTTGCATTGTATTTCGATAAATTAGAGCCAAAAGTAAAAATAAAAGCCTTAAACAAGTTAAATATATGAATAGTTATAAAACAAATGATCAATAAAGAAAATGTAAAAACATAAAACTAAAATCTTTTTCAACTTTTATTTGCCGATTCGAAGAATTAGTTGATTATATTTATGGTATGTATTACATACTATGTAAAGTAGCTACAAACAACTTCCGACTGCAGTAAGTCCTGGTGAAACATTTCCGAGATTTATTAATTTACTAAGCTTGCGTGCTTTTTTTCATGTCTGGTTATTTCACAGCTATATCCACTATTTCGTTGGTTGACAATAAATCACGATTGTTCTCTGTAGAATCAAAGATGCGTTTTTCCATACACAGCTTAAGGGGCAGCTGTCGGTGGTTAGTTCCATTGCTGATGTCCTCACGTACCTGCTTCACGATCTTTTCAATCAGACTTTTGCTTATACGAAAAGAGTGGTTCAGGTCAAACAATTTGGTGCATTTAGAAATAAGCTTAAGCACAGCGTCATCGCTAACAGCTCTGGCGTTTATGTCGATGCTTTCCAAGTTGATAAGCTTGGATAAAGCCACAATCGTAGGTTCTTTAAAATAATAATTTCTTAAGACGAAAGTGTGCAACCCAGTCAGTTTGGCAATGTTCCAGAGCATTCCAGTAGATATGTCATTTTCGTCCGGCAGCTCCAAATGTTCCAGCTGCTGAGACTTGTGCTTGGCCAACTGGGTAAAAAGCTCAGATTTTATTCTGCATCCATAGATCTTTAACTTCTTCAGACTTGGAAGCTGAGCGAGGATCTCATACTCGCCATCATACTTCGAATTAACATGAGTAAATGGTACGTGTAACGTCAGCACCTCCAAAAAGGCACAAGATGGCCAGGTGATCATTTCTTTCATTATCTCCGCTTTACAATCTGAGATGGCAAGCTCTTTAACTTGTTTTTGCATCTTTAATATTTTTGGCAGATAAGGATCAATATTATCGCAGTGGTAAAAGCTAATTGACTCAATTTCTGTAGATAGATCTAGTCCATCCAGATTGCACCAGGAAAGTTTTAGTTTCTTTAGACTTTTAAGATGTTCCAATGAAAGCCAATTTGGTATGGAGCAAGCACTTCTTCCAGCTACTTTTAGCTCCAGTTCTTCCAACAAACTCAATCCCATAAATATCTTGTGTAGTTTTGCCGGAGTTAAGAGGATGGCTTCGAATTCCAGATGCAATGATTTCAAGTTTGGTAAATGATTTCGAACGGAGAAGCAGATACTTTGCGAACCTGGTCGGTTAAAGGAACACTTTAAATGTTGAACAGTAATCCCGGATAGCCGACAAAAGACGCGTATATCCCACAAAGTCAGAGATAAGTCATCGAAATCCATTGCTTTGTATAATCTGGCAGAGACCCTTTGAAAAATACCACGGAAACGTGTGCAAGTCCTTGCTAAATGGATCTGGTCGGCAAGGGGAAGATATTCCAACACCTGTTCTAGGCAATCATCGTTGAGCTTTAGTATGGCTGCAGGCTGGGAATCTAACTCAAGGGGCAATTTATTTGGTTCTGGCTGAAGCCAACTAAAACTAGCTTGAACCCGAAAGTAGTGGACGTTCCAAATATGTTCCGAATCAAGTAAAGCTCTGCAAATAAATAAAAAAAAATAGATGAAACATTTGGATAAATGAGTACGATAAATCATGGCCCTGATACTCTGAATGAGAGATTCGATCTACGTTTACAACAAATTTAATCGTTTAAATGTATTGGCATTTATTTTCGAAAAGATTCAGTTAAATCACCGCAGCAATAAGCTTGTGGAGAATTAGTTATGTGTGGCACATACGATCATTTTGCCCATAAGAAAAAAACTCCACATGGGCACCGTAGCGATTATCGCTCTATACTTTTACCAGATGATGGGTTAGTGAATTTAGAACTAATTTGCAATTGTCAACTTACTTGGTTGCATCACGCGCATTAGCAAACAGAGCATAGCCATATATATCTGTAAAGAATTTGCGCTCCCATCGGCCTCTCTTAATATGATTTTTGTTCTGACTATAGATCTTCACGTCGAGAATTTGGCCATAGTTTTTAGTAAAGTAGTCCATTATATCCATTTTATTCAACTACAAAGACAAAGAACAATCAAATTGTAGTTTAGAATCAAAGTATGTGGTTTGCCTTCTGGCCACGTCATACGTCTTCTGGTATATCATAGAGATGCAACTTCTGCACCGGAATGTGATCTTCCGTATATGCAATTTCCTTCTCAACATAAAAATTTTTATCGGTTTGGTTTGTACGATAGAGTTTAACATCTGCAAAGACAAATTATGAAAGATTTTATTTTATTAAATTTGTTTGATTATTGAAATCTGTTTACGACCTTGGATATTCCCTGATTGTTCCAGAATTGTTCCAGGAGGGGAGGGGCTAAAACCCCCATTCTAATCGATTACTATCTTCCCTTCACCTTGTGTCATTGAGCGAACAGTTGTCGATTGATGAATGAGTGTACACACTCGCTGAGTTGCTGCTTTACATTATTGGAGCATTAGTAAAGTTTAAGAATGATAGAGACAGCGAGACATCATCATAATTGAAAAAAAACGGAGTTTCTGATCTCTTTGCATGTTTTTACTGCCGTCAATGCTGCAATTCTGAGGACTCAGTAGGACTCTTCAGGCTTCAGAACTTCAGATTTCATCAGCCTGTCCTCACTTCGCCAATGTGATTGAATTGTTACTTGAAACAAGAAAAAATGAATCATCTTTCGATGTATTTTTTGAAAAAAATCAAGAAAGTTGCAGACGAAATGTCACTTGAGTTGAAAATTCCTCTTTTATGTGGTGGTCAAAAAACGCAACAGCTTACACATCGAGGAAATGACGTTTTTTAACCCCCCATGTTAAGCTTTTATTAATTTAATATTTCTTCATCTTTTGTACTATAAATTCGGTCCTTTAATCTGCCTTAAAATTAAAACAAAACTTTTTTATAAAATTTTTTTATTTCCAAACTCTATCAAAATGTAATTTTTTACACTATTAAATTGAATCTCCTCATGTGTGGACACTCCCTACTGGAAACATTTGTCTCTCCTCTTCCAAACATTTATACTCCCTTGTGTGTTAGAGGGAGACAGTCACATTTTCGCGTTTCTTCTGGGGGAACCCTGCCGTACTGTAGCAGTTTACGCTCGAGACCTTATAAAACGCGAAAACGCTCGTTCTGCAGCTTTTAGTTTCTCCACTCTCATTACGTTGTCTTGCAAAGCGCTAAAAAGGTACAGTACCATTCTGGCTTGTTGTTGTGTCCTGTCTAAAGAGTTACATTTGTTATTTACTATATTTTCAAAAAACGACATGAATACTCAGCCGCTTTATACTTACTTTGCAATATGCGCCATTTAAATTTCCACTTGTTTATCTTCATCACGTCGTCTCGAAAGGGTACTCCATAGTCTTACTTTTAACTAAGTCACACATTTGTTTCACTAAAAAGTAAAATCACTATATGTGACATGTCAAGCATCGCCAGCGCGACGTTCGGTACGCTTCTTTTTACAATTCATACATTCTTCGAATTTTCGAAATAAAAAAATTGTTTATTTCAAATTAATACTTCTGTGCATCAAATAAATATTCGAAGTTTCAATCTAATACTTTCTAGGTTTGCACTACAAAAAAATGATAATAGTATCAGTTCCGATCAGAGTGATATTGATACAAATTTTTTTGGGTGTAAGAATGAAGCATCTAAAAAAGAAATTAGTAAATATTTAGTATACGACTGTTCTGAACAACAATTTTGGAAAAAAATGTCATCGATGGGCCGTGAATTTTAAAGAATTATTAATAGAATTATTATACATTTAACTTAAATGATTTAAGTCGAGGCTGTCATCCAAGGTTTCTTTTTTAATTAATTTTTAAAATTTCCGGTTTTGATCTACAATATGTGAATTATATGTCAAATGTCAAATAAATAAGAATACATTACAATTTTGAGCAATTATACCACAGAGCTTAAAAAGCAATAGCAAAATACAAATGACGTGTACAACATTTTGATTTGAAATTATGTTATACATACAACAAAGTTGGAGCAAATCGGACAGATCATCAATATGGCAGCTATATGAAATAGTATGGATCGAACAATATTTGATAAGTCGCTAAAGAAGCTTAAAATACGCGCTCAAACCGAATTTCAGTTTAATATGTTTAAAACCAACGAAGTTGGTGCATATCGGCCAGATCGGTTATATGGGCAGCTATATTCATTTTTTTTCTCCTTTTCTTTACTTTTCGCCAAAAAGCGTGTCTAAATTTTATCTTGCTTAGTACTCAGTCAAACTAAGTAAAAAATTTCCGAAGGCGTCCAAGCGGACGCTCATTGAATTATGATTATCAAAATCCAAATTTGAAGGGTCAATGCTTGCACTTAAAACTAGAGTTTATGCCAAAAAAGGGTAAAAAAAACCACTGTGCAACGTTGAGCAGCGAAAATTTTATCTTTATACTCATTCTCCCATGACTTATTGACCTGTAGCCAGCTTAAACGTTCGATGATCCAAGCTCAAATATTACATAATCAAGCCTCTAAACTTTTGTTCGTTTCAAATTACGTTTAAGTTTTTTGAACAAAATTATTCCTTGAACGCCGCCGTACCAAATAGGTTTAGCGACCGTCTGAACCCGCTCCGTGAACCCGAACCCAAAAAGTTTCGCGGGTTCAAACCCCGGTGTGAACCCCTGTCGATTTTTATGAGGTTTGCAGCCCTGGTAAATAAACTGCGGTCGAGGCGAAGTTAGCTTTCCTAAATTTTTTTGATTATTTCTTTTACTTACTTTCCCGATTTAAACAAATTTGGGAAGAGACATTGTAACTCCAATAAAACTTTCAATATAAATATTTGGGCCATCCATGGTTAATTCTTATAACTTCACTTTGGAGATAAAAACATAAACATCAAGACGCTTACTTTATAAAATTACTAACGCGACTTTTGAAATGCCAAAAGATGTCGAATACATCGATAAATACACAAACCTTTGGGGGTTTTAAAAAAAAAAAAAAATTAATAATTAATAAAAAAAATATTAATTATTTATAATATTTTTTATATTTTTAATTTCAATAGTAGTATAGTATAGTATATATATTTTTGAACATTGAATAAATAGTACATCGTTAAAGTAACTGGCTTTACAAAGATTATTACAAAGTATATAAAAAGAAAAACAGAATTGACTACACAGCCGCAGAATAAAAAAAAATGAACGTAGTTTTCAACTTGGTTTATGAAAAAAAACCGTCTGTTGAATTGTACCGAATAAATTAGTTAATAGTACTCGTTTAGTCTCCTCTGCTGATAAAATGCTTCGATTGAAGTGTAGCAACTGAAACTCTGCTAGTATGGGGCAAATTGACAGAAAGTGTTGGATGTCCTCACGTTCTCTCAGATTACAAAGGCTACATTCCAGAGATCCAACTTGCCTGTATGGAGTTGCATTGAGGTTAAGCGTTTCGCACCTGGCTCTACAAATCGCACTAATTCGGGAAATGCCCAAATCATCGTTGAAGTAATTCCGATCACCCAGATTATGCAAAAGTGATTTGTACATTAACCGCTCGTTACTGGCACTGGCCTGGTCTATAAACATTTCCCTTTCCACTTCGCTAATTTTGCTGATGATTTCCGCGTGTGAATGCTGCCAATGCAAGGGGTTCTCCAATTGTATGACGCAGTTGCAATCATTTGCCAGTTCTTTCCAGGAAGAGAAACAGCCCGTTTCTTCTAAAAGCATCTGTTTCGCTATGAGCTTCGGCATCCTTGTATCGGGCATTTTCATAACTTTTGACATATAGTCAAAATGTCTTTGCAGCGTATAAGTATACAGCGAGGACAGCCCCGTTTCTATGTAAATAACATAATTGGGTGTGTTGAGTGGAAGTCTGAAGACTTTCTTTATAAAGAAGGTTAGAAGACGCTCTACATCCGGATACCGCAAGTAACCCCAAATCTCTGCTGCATAGCTCTGAATAGACCGCACTGCAGCACAAAAAAGTGCATACTTTATACTTGGCTTAACGTTCTCTCTACCCAACAACGCTTTCCATGAGCAGTTGATAGCTATTTTGGACTCTTTCAGTTTCTCCTTGATATGCTCCGTAAAAGACATATTTGCTGACAAGAGAACTCCCAGGTACTTGTATCTTCTGACTATTTCGAGTGGAACACCCTCCATGTTCCAGGTTTCATTTCGAGCCCATCGGCCTCCACCTGCCCTGACGACCATTATCTTCGATTTCTCCGTATTGATTTGCAGACTCCACTGGTAACAGTACTCCGTGACTTTGTTGATCATTTGCTGAAGCATGTGCGGACTGTCGGCCAAAATACACATGTCGTCAGCATACATTAGCGTCTTAATAGTTTGGCCGCTATTCTTACGTTTCCCCCGGCCGGGTTTGATGTTATTTATTAAAAATAAAAGAGTAAAGAAGACTCAATATGCAGCCCTGTCTGCCTCCATCCGAAATTGTGGTTCCATCCCATACTGCTGCACTATTATCTGCATATAGATTTTGTAAAGCACACAAAATTTTAGTGGATAGGCCCAAGTTGGCAAGTTTGTTTACAATATTTATTATTATTGTTATCCAATGTTATTCGTATCGTATCCAGAACAGGACTAAACATTACAATAACTATACATTATTTCAAGTGTTTGTGTTGAACATGTGGCCCGTAGCCAACTCAGTTACTACACATCTTCTTTGTTTGCGAGATGGCTCAGCTTTTCTATGATGGGCTTAATGATGAAATTAAACTCTTCTCAGATGGTTAATACTTATAGTAAAAGTTTTTTTCTCCTGTTCTTGAATTCAATGTTTATAAGCTGTCTTCCGTTGTACGCCGTCAATGATTCCGAATAGCCAAATCTAATAAATACCTTCTCCATCATTTTAATGATTATTTTTGATGTAATCGTTTTAATCAGCTTAAACTCCAGGTGAATCTTAATCTAAACTCAATTTTCGATTAAGGCAATTTCGCGATTTTGATCTTATCTATTTTGTATCATGATTATCTTTCTTGGATTATCAACAGTTCGATCTATGTACACCATTTTACCTATATTAATTTGTGCTTGTCTTTGTTTAAAAATTAGTTGCACTCACTCTAAGAGATTGAGAGGGGCTCGGCTTGGTTATCTAGAAACAATTCTTCTAAATATCATTTATTTCTATTATCTATTAGCTGAATGTTCTAGCAACTTTTGTTCTTTATCCTTGGGCAATTGTATATTCACTGCCTCCAAAGCTTCTCGTATCCAGGCTGGAATCGGATCCTGGTCAAAATGTTTGGCCATAAACTGGCGTACAAATTGGGGAAATTCATCACGTTGTATGGCCTCACGCATGTTTCTCATCAGACGCAACTGATAGGCCACATTGTGTATGCTTAGCAGAGAGCTTGACACACTCTCATTGGTGGCTATGTGATGCAGATACGAGCGTGTATATCGTTTACATGTGCTGCAATCGCAATCCTTGTCAATGGCCTCCATATCGTTTGTATACTTTTGCTGCTTCAAATTCAGTTGTCCACTGTCCACCAAAGCACAACCGAAGCGTGCGGTTCGTGTGGGAAAGACACAATCAAACATATCTATGCCCAAGGCCACACAAACGACCAGATCGGCGGCAAAGCCCACACCCATCAGATAGCGTGGTTTATCCCTTGGCAAATGATCGGTGCAGACATGAACCATGCGCCAAAAATCATGTTTACTCTCTCCGCCACTCAGACCGCCCACGGCAAAGCCTCGCACTTGTCGCTCCATCAATGCAGAAACGCAACGCTGACGCAGCGGTATGTCAAGACCGCCCTGAACTATGGGGAACAGTGATTGATCATCGTCACGTGAATGCGCCTTAATGCAACGATCCACCCAGCGTATGGTTCGCTCCATGGCCTCCTCCACGCGTGGACCAGTGGTTGTGGTCTTCACCACATCATCCAGCTGCATCATGATGTCTGCCCCAATGGCATTTTGTATTTGTATGGAATGCTCGGGGGTCAGCATGCACTCGCTGTTGTCAAAGGGCGAACGAAAGTTTACGCCCTGTTCATCAATTTCGGCCAGCTGGAGCAGGGACACCATTTGAAAGCCACCCGAATCGGTTAAAATGGCCCGTGGCCAACTCATAAAGTTATGCAGCCCTCCAGCCCTACGCAGGGTCTCAATGCCGGGACGTAGGCCAAGATGGTAGGTATTGCCCAGCAGAATTTGGCAATTCAATTCAATCAGTTGATCCGGTAGCAAACCCTTCATGGTACCCTGAGTGCCCACGGGCATAAAGACGGGAGTGTTGACCTCACTATGCCTGGAAAAGTGGAGTAGTTTGAAAATGATGACAACAAATCATCATCCGGATCAGACTTACCGAAGCGTCATTAGGCCAGCTCGAGCTTTGGTCACGGAGCATTCCGCCACCACCTTGTAGGTCAGCGGAGGAATCTTGGTGGTAGTCATTATGGGCTCTATTTATTTAAATAAATGCTAAATTATGGCTGTGTTGACAAAATGCACGTTTCTTTGTGCCTATCGACCTATCGATATTTAATTGATGGCAAAGCTAATCGATTGCGTTAGAGCCAACAATTCAAATTCATTCAGGCCTGAAAGACATAAAAACATTAACATTCTTAACTTGTTGCATACAAATATTACACAGTGCAACTCATAAATTGGTTACGCCTTCGGACCGCGATATTTTTTAAGAGCATATCGAAACTAAAAACAATCCCCAAAGGACTTGGCCCTATCACATCGTAAAGGTAGTAGTAGTAGTAGTATTTTATTTTGAAAAACAGAGGCTTGGTTTTAAACCATCAGCCATAACTTATCGTAATAAACTATAGTACATTTTTCTTAATTTTTAGACAGCACACTGACAATATAAAACTATGGATGGAAGAAAATCCGAGTTGCAAATTTAAAAACAAAATTTTAAAAACAAATTTAACGGCAAGAAGTGACATTTCGGTTATTGACTAGTTATAAGTATTCGGTTAAGATAGCAAGGCGATATTTCAGGGCATGTTGCAAAAACGAAGACAGTATCTCCCAGTTCTCTCCATTCAACCAGCTTACAATCTCGGTTTCCGATAGTGCAGGTTTGTTGAGGTACAAACTCCGTAGCTCTCCCAAGATTGGACAAACCCCGATCAAATGCGCAACATTCTCAGTTACACGGAGGTTGCAGAGTGTACAGTCAGTATTGATGGAGCTTACGTGCGGCCTGTAATTCAGATTTCGCATCTCGCAACGAGCACGGCATATAGTGGAGATCGTTTGGATGCCAAAGTGGTCTTGAAAGTAGTTCAGAGTTCCAAGGTTGTGGTTCAAGCTTTTGTAAATTGTTCTTGACTCACTTAGGGACGCCAGATATTTGAAATTTTCTCTTTCCCGTAACTCGGTGTTCTCCAGGATCAGCTTATGTGAGGCTTCCCAAGACTCAGGACAATCAAGGTTGATAGCGACATTGCAAGTAGAAGCTGTGGCTTGCCATTTCTCGAACACTTGCGTTTTGCTAGCTAACATCATGTCTGCTACAATTCTGGGCAGTCTTTCGCTGGGCATATCAAAGATCTTTCGGATGTATTTGAAGTGCGTTTGAATTCGGAGTTGTGTTTGGCAGTTTAAAGATCCGTTTAACAAACATCCTTTGAAGTCGCTCAACTTCTTCATACTGGGTACATCCCCATAGTTGCGACGCATAGCACATCACAGACCTAACCGCAGCTTCAAACAGTCGAAATTTTGTGCTTGCCAGGATAAGCGGTTTCCCAAAAAAGTTTTTCCATGAGCAGTTTATCGCTTTCTTCGAGTCCAGTAATTTCTCTTGGAGGTGAGGCCTAAAATTCATGTTTCCTGTTAGAGTGACACCCAGGTATTTAAATCTTGTTACAGTCTCCAGCTCGGCATAATTTAAAATCCATTTATCGGCTTTAGGCGTTCGACCACGGCCGTCTTTTATAACCAGTACCTTTGTCTTCTGCACGTTTATCTGTAGACTCTACAGTTTACAGTAATCGTATAACTTATTGCACTTTTGAAGCACTAGATGCCAATTTTTTGGGTCAGTCAGTTCATGACTTTTTTTCCTCTAGTTATATCTTTAACTTTGCCCAAGATATAAAAACAAAATTCCAAACGGTTTATGATATATGGACAGTTTGGGGTGAAAATATCAGAAAAGTTTTAAAAAAGTACCTTTACGACGTGATAGGGCCAAGTTCTTTGGGGATTTTTTTAGTTTAAATTTATTAGTTGCACTGTGTTATTTATTTGATGTGAATGCAGTTTCAGGAAAGATGTCGTGGACTGTGGCATAGCGTTAGAAAATTTGCTCTTTAAAATCAAGGTTACCGAGTTGAAAAAAGAGAATGCTGCCTTGAAGCGAAAAATTGCCAACTTCGCGTGTACGGAAACGTCCTTAAATAGATTACTTACAGACTCCCGAGTCCGTCGATTGGCAAGTGAAGGGAAACGTGTGAAATGGAATCCAGAAGATGTGTCCTATGGAATTTGTCTTCATGCTGCTGGGCCACGGGCGTATAGACATCTGTTAAAAAAGGGATTTCCTTTGCCTAGCGAGCGGACATTGCGGGAGTGGTCGCAGAAGTTGGACGTTCAACCTGGAACGCTGGATTTTATTGTTGATTTAAGGAAGAACGATGATGATGTCTCCGACGAAGACAAAGTTTGCGTTATTTCATTTGACGAAATGAAAGTGGCAGCAGTGTTTGAGTACGACCACTCACGAGAGACAGTGAATGCTCCATACAACTACGACCAAGTTGTCATGGTGCGGGCCCTTCGAAAATCCTGGAAGCAGCAAATTTTCTTTAAATACGACACTCCTGTCACCGTGGACGTTTTGTATGATATCCTTAACAAAATTAACGATAAATTAATCTTTAAAACCGCAACTGTTTAAAATAATGCCAATAAAATTTATTTAAGCATATATTTTGATTCTAATTTATTTTTCAATTTGTATATCTGAGGGTGCTTTGCTTTTTGTTTTATTCTCTCTCTCTCGAAATTTTAGCAAAAGCTGTCAGTACTCGATAAACTCTGAATGCAATACCTTATATAGTTGTTTCATGGATGGAATAACAAGTTTCCATTCTAGATATTTCGGCGAAATTAGTTGTCAAGTCTGGTCATACTATACACAGCTGTGTTTGTTTGTTGCATGTAAAATTAAAATTCAACCATAAAATTAAAATGTGGCCTATTGTTTGGGCTCTACTTAGGCGCAATGCAGTGTACATCACCTTACCCATAGCTGGAGTAGTTGGCTTCATTGGCTACAATATGGAGTCTTTGTTCTCAGACAAATACACCCCTTACAGTCCTTCCACCCAGGAGGTACGCTCCCGGCGCCAGTCAGACGAGAGTCTCAACACAAATGCAGCCAACGAGGAGAAACTGAGAATTACCAGTAATGTTCTGGAACGAAATTTATCCCCCTCGCTGATGCCCAAAGCCTGAGAAAATACACACACACACACCCCTATCTTCCACTACCTTATGTAAAATTGTTAGCCAATAATAGATTGTGATGAAATAAAACAAAAAAACTTGTCAGTTTATAGAAAACCGGAAAAATAATTCCTATACTGAAGTTCGGGAAGCCAGCGGAACAAGGCGCGTCCTATCGCCAGTCATAAAAATCCTTGAGGTCCTCCTTCTCCCTACACTCAAAGCTCACCTTCGACAGGCTGACCACCAACACGGCTTCAAAGCAGGACATAGCACCACCTCCACCACCATTGTAGCAGACCTCAACAGCGGGAGACCCCACGAGAGGTCCATCCTAGTAGCTCTTGACCTGTCAAAAGCCTTTGACACGGTCAGTTACACCATCCTGCTAAGAGACCTTTTCCAATGAACTCTGCCAAACTACATCAAGAGATGGCTAGCTAACTACCTTTCAGGCAGGCAAGCCAAAGTGGATTTCTGCGGTACCATACCCGCATAATAAAACAGAGACTCCCCCAAGGCGGAGTCCTCTCTTCCTTGCTATTTAACATCTACATAGCCCACAGCCTCCCCCTGAGATAAAACTGGTCACCTACGCAGATGATTGCACGATAATCTCCTCACACAGGGACGTAAAGCTGCTCGAACAGAGGATAAATGCGTATCTCCCATGCCTGGGCAACTACCTTACCAGTAGAAACCTCAGCCTGTCGGCCACCAATTTCTCAGCTACCCATCTAACGACCTGGACCAAAGAAGTCAAGACGCAACTAGATATCCACATCAGTGGCAACAGGATACCCACCACCAACTACCCCAAATCTAGGCGTCACCTTTGACTCTATGTTTACCTTCTCGAATCACTCGGAGGATGTAATACAAAAGGACAGGAGCCGTAACAAGGTATTGAATTCTATTGCAGGAAGCACATGGGGAAAGGAGAGGGAGACAATATCTAACACCTACAAAGCCATAGGCCGATCTATGCCGATATGGTCTCCGTCATTGAGCACAAAACGCTGCGCCGACCCATCACAATGACCCATCCAGACCACCTACACCAGGAGACGGAGATGCTGCCAGTCCGAAACTACAACAAACTCCTAACCCAACAACACCCCATCGGCTGCCTCTGCGAAGCTCACCCAAACTAAGACTGCACCAAGGATCGCATTTCCAGGAGACCAAAAGCAGTGCTCTTCAATCTGATGACAGAACTCCCTAAAGATCAGCAGCTCTTGGGTAACAGCACTGTGACAGCCTTGTGTGCCGAGGACAAAAAGATGGCACACACAGACATGGTTGCCCAAACCTTAGATGCGTACCAAAACAAAGTTGTTCTCAGATGAAGACCACCACCCATAGACCCTGTAGAGAAGATACTTGATAGACACGTTAGAGCAGTGGTGCCCAAACTCACACAATCAAGATTACCTCGAGAAATACATCACCTTTAAAATGCGTATCAACTTTTTTGGATCGGTTCAGTAGATTTTGAGTTCTAATGTACTTGAAAAAAGACGTTTTCGGGAAAATCGATTTAAAGATTTTCATACACGGCCGGTCGTTTGAAACGCTGTAACTCCGTTAGTTTTACTCGGATTGACTTCAAATTGCACACAATATTCTCGACATATTGTTCATTCAGAAAAAAAAAATTAATTTTAAAACCGTAAACCATTGTTTTAACAACGTTTACAAGTAATATATTTTGTTTTTTTTTATGTAATTGTTTCATTTGTATTAAAAATCTTCATTAATAATCTTTTTCCTATATATTATAGCCCCCTCAGTAAATCTAGCCAGATTCTTTCATTCCATTTTTCCATTTAACGCCATGACTACCTCTTCTGACGGAATTCTCTTAGAACCGGACATCGCCCTACAAAATGCCGCATGTCTTCCAACTCCTTGCTGTTACATAGTGAGCATATGCCACTGTTAACAGTCCTTCTTGGGCAGCCTTTCAACCATAGCAGATCCCCTCTTGCCTTCATTATCCAGGTAATGTCCGTTTGTCGGAACAGCTGGTTGCGGTATGAAGGTCCTACCTCATGGCTTAAATCTTTATATATCCTCACGGCGCTTCCTGTGGCCTTGAGTAAATGTTGGCTTCGGCTCTCTTCTTTAAGTGCAGTGAGAAGCTGTATATTGCCTTCGATCCACTCAGCGTGCGATGTGTTGCTCTCCAGAGTTCCCCATTTCGCTCACACATTCTTCGCCAGGATATGCGGAAGTCGAGCTGCTTCATACTCATAAAGTGCGCGTGCCAAGTACTTAAGATGAAGAGTTAAGCTGTAAATGTGCCCATCTTCAAGTCCTGCTTCTATTGCCAAAATATAATTCGGCGTACAGTCTGGCAGCTTAAGTATCCTCTTAATAAAATAACGTTGCAATTTATCTACCTCGTCGCTTATTTCTCCTTCCCATATTTGAGCTCCATAGCACTGCACCGTTCTGCTGATAGCGTTGAAAATTTTCCACCTTGCTGCTAGGTTTAGGGTTCCCTTGTTTAGGAAAATTGCCCACACTGAGTTTATGCTCGCTTTTGCTTCTCTCGTTCTTGCTGCCACATGTTTTTTGAAACTCATTGTTGGTATTTGTACTCCTGTACTACCTTCGCCGCGCTGTCTGAAATGAACAATTTTCCAATGCTGTCAGCCTGCCTCCTTTTCGGAACACCATGATCTCGGACTTCGTTTTATTAACTTCCATGCCCCACAGTGTGCAGTATAGCTCCAGTTTTCCAATCATTAGTTGTTACAATATCATCTGCATATAATAACAGCCTTATGTTGGTGTTCTCAATGTACAGGCCACCTCCTATGTGCTCGTGAAGATCGTCCAGGTACAACGCAAAGAGTAATGGTGACATAAGGCACCCTTGTTTCACACCGTTCAAAGTTTGAAACTGTTCGGAGAGTTCCTCTCCAGTCCAAACTGCACAGTTTGTTTGCGAGTATATTTTTTCTAGAAAACGTATCATCTTTGTTGACACCCCTTGTCGTTGTAGCTTGTATATAAGAAGTTGACGAGGTACTCGGTCAAAAGCAGCCTTGAAGTCCACAAAGTAAGCATAGACTATTTTCTTCTCCTCAAACTTGATTCTTACAATGGAGGCCAAATTGAAAATGTTGTCAACCGTTAAGTATCCGCGTCGAAAGCCAGCTTGGAATTCGTTTAGTTTAGTTTAGTTTATTTCTTATAGTGCAGTAGAGGTAGCTTTGTTCCTCGACCTGGACAGGGAATAGTTTCTCTACATGACACTAACTTATTTACCCTTTTCGTTTCTTTCTATCAAACGTTAGCCTTTGTCCAAAGTGATGGCAATACTGGACAGGTGAATGATTCAATTCCAAAACGTATTGGATTGACCTGGAGAGGCTTGAAATCTTGGGAAACTAAAATCGAATTGGTATACCCAATGGATGTGTGGGCATAGCATCATATGTTCGAAGACATATCTCCGCCCAGTACATATCTCCGCGCGGAGCTGTGTCGTTTTTATATGTCGTTTGGAAAACGGCGGAGATATGACGTAGGAGCTATGTCGTTACCCCGGATGTGTGCACCAATTATTCACCCATTTCTCTGAACTTGTGCAGCAGTGAAACCTTCCTAGTTTCAAAGTCAACAAAACTTTGGAATTATTTGAAAATAACCGCCAAGATGTGGGTATATTAATGTTTTAGCGTTAAGGTATTTTTAAGACAGAGACGATGGTCACATTGTAAGAACGAAGAAAGGCGCTGTACATAAAAAAGACAAGACGGAGAAAACAAAACCCTATTGAAATTGTAAAACGCTATAAAAACCAACTTTTACAATATCTCCAAATGCATAAGGAATTTTTTGCCCGTCCCTCTCTTTCTTTGGCCTGCTGGAGTTATCATTAGGCTTTACAATTCCCACCTTTGGTCAAAGTAATGATATTCCCTCATCAGTGAATCTATCCATTTGCCTATGCTGAAATTTATTCTCTGCGTTTTTGCATTTGAAGTATTTTAAAAATTGTAAAATATTTAAACAAGTTTGTTGTAAATTTCCAAAAACAATATTTTGTAAACTAATATGTATGTATATGTGAAATGAGCACAATGACAATCGCATGTTGTTTTGTATGTAAAATTGAGGTAACCATTCCATCTAATTGTTAACACAATTTAAAATTAAACAGAATCCAAGTAAAATAATTGATTCAGAATAAATACTAAGCTAGCTTCAGGTGTTTTCATAGCGTTGCTTCATCATCTTCTTAATGTAAGTTTTGTAATCGTTGCCGGGTGCCATTGGAGGCTTATTACCCAGACCCACATTGTTGGAGCGTGCCTCGGCCTTTGGGAAGAAACAATTTAATTGATCATTCGACTTTAATTAATATTTAACTACCTCAATGATCTGCGTGCGTCCTTGGTTCTTACGACCGAGACCCTGTCCCTCGGACCAGCCCATTTTCTGTAACAAACGATTGCCCACATTATTGGAACTAATCGGCAAGGCTTGGGCACCCGTTTGATTATCCTTTTGGCGATTCTGCATTTTCTTTATCTCCAGCTCGAAACGCTCCCGACTGCGATTTGGTGGCGGAGGATCACTTTCACCATATTTGAGGCGACGCTCCTTGGCCCGATCACGATAGCTTAAGAAGGAAATATAGCTGGGTTATTACTAGATTTGTGTATAAAAAGACATCATAGCTTACGACAATCCCCCTCCAGTCGCCTCATCCCCGGCAGAGCCTGCGCCGGAACCCTGATTCAGCTTTGCCAGATTCTCCTTGTGCAAATTGGACATTTTTAAATGCTTCTGCAGTATTTCCAGGGACTGAAAAGCACGCTTACACAGCAGGCAGGTCAATTTCTGAAAGTCCACATAATCCGTTTCATCCACAACCCCGCCGCTTGCACCGGTTACACTCTGACTAACTGTACTCTGATCCTCCTCCGAATCGGAGCCACCGCCATAGGCATTGACTAACTTATTGATACCAGCTGCTGGTGGTGCCATATAATCACTCAATTTGGCTCGCTCCTTTTTCTCCAATATGGAGAAACCGACATCTGCATAGGCACTAGCCCCCTGGGCTGCCGCCCGGGATGTACTGGGACCTTCGTCGCCCAATATGGGTTGTGGTGTGGCTACCACAGTGTAGTCCTTCTTCTGGTTCAATTGTTTGGCCCATTTTTCCATATCCTTAACAATTTTCTTGGCCACCTTCACCTTGTCCGGTTTGTTATTGGGGTCTTTGTCTTTCAACTTATCTTTCTTGGAGGACGAATCCTCATCCTTGGCCTCGGTCTGTGTCTCCTCCAATGCGGCCTGTGTGGAGGCCGGTGTGGCCAAGATGTATGTACTCCGACGTTGATCCCAATACAAATAGGCTCCCGTCTCATTGTTGTAATAATATTGGGAATGGGCATCGTAATACAAACCAGTGCTGGGATCATAGTAAAACCCAGAGGTTTCATCATACTGATAACGCGACACATCCGGTGTGGCTGAGGACGGAACAGAATGAATGAATAGAATCAAAGATATTGAATACTAATAGTCAACAAATTAAATGGAATTCCGTGGAGCTCCTTTCTTCCCTGCTTTCCACTTCTAACAGAGGAAACAACAGAACCTAGAAAGATTCATTTATATCCATTTGGAATACACAGTTTTTTTTCATATCCTTTGTACTTAACACACTATACACGAAAACACTCTAAAGAAATCATTAAGAAGGTTCATAAAGTCTTATCAGGAAGCATCTGAGGCTAGGACACAGAGAAGCAGCTGTATCGACAATCTTATCGGTTAAAGGAATAGGGAAAAAATGTTTAACACAAGAGCGTTATCCAAATTGCATAAGACAGTCCACAAAAACAATCTAAAATAGTCCCAGAATATTACAAAATATATCATATCATAGGAAGGCAGCTCTTATCTCTAGCGAAATTTCCCATTTACTTATCTCTTTACGAATTTTGGAGCATGGCTTGTATACCGAATTTCGTAAATACTGCGTGAAATTTATTCTCGATGTTTAACTTTCATTCAAGTACGAAACACGCAAGGATCACGGACGCTCACGAAACACTGGGTTTACTCAAGATTTTTTCAAGTCGTGATATGTCGTGACACACCCTGACACGATGAAATTGACGTTACGTGCGCCCCTTTAGTAGATATTTGATATGAAGAAGTAACAAAAGAATGCAACGAACACAAAAAAGCCGTGGATTTATAACCGGTATTACCCGATAAGATTAGTAACAGAAAATCTGCAGAACTTGGTGAACTGCTGTTAGAGACAGGCGTTGAGCTGTAATTAAATCAGCGATGCGTTTTAAGCCTACATTAAAAGTGGTGCTTAAGAAAGATTCTTCTTATCTTTATTTTGACGGCAAAAAATTGTACAAAAAAAAAACTTTAGCCACCATTTGAATCCAAATTTTTCGTAATGTATATCAATAAAGTTCCATTTGTTAATTTGTTGTAAAGCTCCAATATTCAATCTACAATTTTTGTGAAATCGTCACATAATCCTATCTGCTTTCCCGCCAATATTTGCCTACCCACTTGCAGTAAGTATTGTAAACACATCTTGCCACCCACAACAGGCCATTCTTTTTAATTAAACGAAAGTTATTTGAAAGACAGATTAGGTGAAAATGGCACTAATTTTACAAGCCACTTCCCAGGGCATCCTGCGGTCTAATAATTATGACATCGGAAAAACGAAAATAAAGACAACCAAATGGAAACGGGTGTAATCGGATATTTTTATCCGTATGTATTTCGGTTACGTAGGTTCGTGGAAAAAAAATTGAAATTGAAAAAAAAAAAAAAAAGAAAGAGTGCTGTCAAATGGATGAACCTACTGGCCTCGTATTGATTAAACTGGAAAAGAAATGCAGCTGTGAAAATTTTCCGACCTTTTTAAAAAACCCGTTTTACGAGAAAGTATCAGCTTTAGTCCAGTCGTTTTTAAGTTTGAAGCACACAAAAAACACATCCATTTATCTATGTTATAAATCTGTAGCCCACAAATTATAACCCACAGCCTAAAGGCTTATCCTACAGTCTGATATTTGGTATAACTTGTTGAATTATGCAGGCGGCACTAAGAAAATTTTTTCTGCAGTGTGTGAAAGGCAATTAAATGTTTGTTTGAACATAGCGGTTGTTGGCTCAGGCAACGTTGTGGAATGAGTTGATTTGTTGAGAGCGCAAGAGAAGAGCGTGCTGTGTGTGCGTGTGTTTTTTACAAAAAAAAAAAAAAAATAGCGAAAGCCTCATTCGATTGAATGAATCTTATGGACATAGAAAAAATCGATAGCTTTAATAATATGTTGACCGTATTTAAAAAAAATAATTTAAAATTTAAAAGAAAATAAAATTATCATTGCTGTAAACTGTTGTCTCTTTGGGTATTGGTGGTGGTACAAAGATATTATAGAATAGTGATGGACAAAAAATAAAAGTGTGCCAAAAAGTATTTTCAATAATTGCTTCTGGATTAGGGATTCCTTGATTTTCTTCGGTAGAATTTTTCCGGGAATTTTCCGACCGTTGGGTCAAATTTTTCAACATCGGAAAATCACATTTCAAAATATTTCGTATTCTATCCTTACAAACCGAGTTGAAGCCAATCGGATGAAAAATAGTTTCTTTATGCAGAATTTTCCGGCCATTTTCCTTGTGGACGGATTTTCCAAAATCGGGAAAATACGTGTCGAATAATTTCGCGTACTATGCTTACAAACCAAGTTTAAAGTCAATCGGATGAAAAATAACATTTTTTCCCATTCAAAATTTTCCGACGCTTTTCCGACTTTTCCGGGTGGAATTTTCCAAAACCCCGTCTTAGTACGCACTTTCACCACTAACAGAAACTCCTGTCCAAATTTCAGCTTTCTATCTCTTTCCGTTTAGGCTGTGCAATGATTGCCAATCAGTGAATCAGTCAAAGAATCAGTGACACTTTCAGGATACACACTCGACGAGAGAGCCGACCAAACGTGGTTTGCATTACGGGGGTGCCACAGAAATCTATAGAGATTTTGCCGACGGTTGGTTTGTAAATCTCTCGAAAAAATCGTCGGTGCCACAGAACTTCGAGAGATTTCATTTTCTTATTAGAAAATCTAGTTAGAACACCAGTTGTTCCAGTTGAAGTTCCATCTCTAAAAACAGGGCTGAATCTCTCGCCAAAAAATTTCCCTTTTTTTAGTTATGGGTTAATTTAATGTTTAACTGAAATTTTTTGATTGTGTAATATGTTTTATGATGCATTTTTAAATTATATTTAAAATTTAAATCATATTCTTCATAAATAAGTAAAAAAAATTTTAAAATTTGTTGGCGCCAAACATGAGGCATAACTTGCAGCCCTTAATCCGTTGCCTGTCAAGTAGATGGCGCCACCACCGCCAGGTGGAGCTAGTGAGAAAAGAGGTTTGAAACCAACCAAGAGAAATTCCCGTGGCACCTAAGAATTGGAATTCGGTTGGAAGAGGATGGTTTCTGTAAAGCAGAGATATGGCTGCGTTTCAAATCCGAATTATAAAATATTTGAACAGAGCATTTAAAGTCCCATAAAAATGAACTAGAACCTAAAAACCACCCTCAAAAAGGCACTCATTTGATATCTGTTCAGTCAGTTCTCATATTATTAGCAATTGAATGCATATTATTATTATTAAGAGAAGCCCTTTGAATGATTACACATACATAGTTAATGCATTGAAGCTAGCTTGATCATCTACTTAAGATTACTCTTTATCCCATTGTGCTTATCCCTAGTACGCTCTTTTTTTTCCATGTAAATTTAATAAAGTCAGTTGCCGAAAATACTTGAAGAAACAAACACCGTTTTTTGTCTAAAATCGAGGTGCCTTCCCCCAAAAGGAAGTTATTGGAATTAACTTGGAGTTGGCTAAACAATAGTGTCGTTAAATTTTAGATCAAAAAATAAATCAGTTGCACTCGGCTTGTTCATATGGCAAGCAGATGTAAATGCTCGATGTATACGTTGTCAGTCAAGTGTTCTGCGTGTGTTAACATCTGTCCGGCGCACTTGTCTCTGCATCAATTTTTTTTTTTTTTTTCCACACCCTGTGATTGATGAAGAATGCAGTTGCATATTCTGACAGGAATAAAGAGACACACACACAGATAGGGCAAATTGAAACGATTGATGACAAACGATATTCCGATATTTTAGAAAATTTAGAAAATTTTCACAATAATAAAGCACAGAGTGACACAGACTCAAAAGATTTTGCAGAGACACCTAGCGTTACGAAATATAGTTAAAATATAAAGCTGGCTATGCTTCATTACAAGCGTTTTAAACATCAGAAAAATTTTGGTATAAGTTTATTGAAATCTAGTCTAGATGTTTGGGTAAAGATGAAATCAAGCACACTTACGATACGTTTTTCCATCATTGCCCTTGGGCGTGATCACATTCTGTGTGGCTTTGACCACCGCAGCTGCCTGAGCGGCAGCTGTTGCTGCTGCCGTCGCCGTTGTCTCAATGTTATTCATCTTCTTTTGCTTGCGCTGAATGGCCGACAAGGCTACAGCTGCTCCAGAATTTTCCTCAGTTAGTTGCGCATCGCCGCTATTGCCTTTGTTGATCTCAGCTATATAGTAATCTGTATAGTATTGCACATAATGTGCCTGCTCTGCAGGATTAGAGGCATACAAGGAGGCACTATATTCGGCTAATCGGGGAACATCGGCCATGGTATAGGAGCCGCCTGCTCCTAAGGGTGTAGCTGCTACCAGGGTACTGCTTTGAGTGTCATTGCTGACAGGTACGGGGGGAGCTTTCTTAGCCGCAACTGAACGATCGTCGTGGTCAATGCAATAGCTAATGGCAACTGGGGAAAGAGAAGAAGTTGATTTAATTAGGCAAATTTCTGGACATGATAATTGCTACTCACCAGCTCGATCATCAATGGTCAGCGGTGGATTAAGAGCCATCAAGCCATTGTGCACATTCATGGAATCGATAAGCGTCTCAAATTGTAGATAACAAAAACCACGCGAAGTCTGCGTCAAAGTATCCCGACTGATTAACACTTTGCTAACGGTTTTGGCCAAATCCGGCAATAATTGCTGCAGCGATGTCAACACCCTCTCCTCGTTGGTCAAGATATCCAGATTCCGTAGCATAATCTCTGGTGATTGGGATGGGGGGGAAAGCGTCACAATCAGAAATTTGTTTTCTCAACACACACAATAAAAGCGACTTTGTTGGGTTTTTTTTTATACTTTTCGATATAATGTAGGTGACTTCGTGAAGGCCCTCGTCGTCGCCGGCTGCACTGCCGCTTTCTCCACGCTGTGTCTTGCACATAAAACAGCTATAACGAAACTGGAAGTTGCTGACGCCACACTAGAGAGAGGATATGGAAATTTAATGGTAAAATTAAAAAAAAAAAGGGAAAGGGTTTTCTGCTCACCTTCAGGCACTGCCAATCATTGACACGTTTGTGGCTGTATTGCATGGACACGCGTTGATCGCCCAACTGGAGAGTGCCCTGGATATGGAAGAGAAGAGAATGTGAGGCGAGATCAGTAACCATTTTTGGGTTCAGCTTAAGTATCACAGACTACACAGTCACCAGGTTTGCTGCTGTGTTACATATACGCGCAGTTGTTGGGTTGGTGATGCTGCTGCTGCGGCTGCTGCTGCTGATGATGATGATGAGGATTGATCTCCAGATTGGTTTGATATTACACAAATGTTTTCCTTTTCAGTTCAGTTCCCAGAAATTTAATTAAAAGGGGTGGGTTATCTTAACTGATCGGTTGATACCGATTAGTGTGAGCCAAGGGTTCCGAATAAGAAATTTAACTACAGAGCAGCACTTCTTACTTAGATTTTGTGAATGAAAAATGTATACACTTAAGCCTCGGTTTGCATCGTTAATAGGGACCGAAGAGAGACGACAGAAAATGAAACGACGCAATTTGAAACAAATTTTATTTTTGATTCATAGGTCTCAGCATTCCCAAAGCCTTTATAATTTATAATTAATTTAATATTTTTAGGTTTATATGGGCGCGACAGGGAACTAAAGTTAAGCAAATAATTACAGATTACGACACGTAGATTAAATAATATTTTGTAAACGAAATTTTTGGTACATTTCAATCGTTGCACAGTGATTCAGGCTCGCCCCGCCTTGGACAAAATCCTAATCAATTTTTTTAGCTGAATCGACAGTTTAAATACACAAATTGAAGTTATTAAAATATTTCTTGCATATGTTTACTAATATAAATTGTACAACCTCGTAAACGCAATACGTTTTAGGATTATTAATCAATTATCAGGGAATCAAACCGGAACCGGAAACATTTTTACCGAAAAGAAGCGAAAAGAAAGAACAGATATTTTGAGCCGGTATCTGAGAACCCGATTTACGGGGAGAAACTGGATAAAACGACTGTCCAAAATGATTTTAAATACATATAGCTATTATATGGCAAAATTTTGAGCCTTTTACAAAATAACTTTTTGAATGGCAGCCGTTCAAAGTTGATTTTTCTTAAAATTGCAGCAAAAAATAAAAAAATAATATTCAAAATTAGGAAAGCAACAGCTGCTGCAATTTTAATTTAATTTTTTGATATGACTAGTTTCCACCATAAAAAACTGTATATAAATATTTTTTTAAAATGTGGGGTTTTTACATTTGGCAAATTTGCGTTAAGAGTGCCCAAAAGTACCTCTCTTAATTTTCTTGCAATATAGCTTATTATTTTTTTTTTAAATAATGTACTATAGCTGGAGGTATGCTTTTTTTGCGCGGTTTTGATTTGAATTTTCATAAAATAGCTTTTTAAAATTATATTCCCAATGAAATCGAGCGTGTACTTTTAAACGGTCAGCCTGCTTTTTTTCTAAACTTTGGAGATAAACTATTTTCATACGAATCCAATTCGAATGTGTTAAAATGTGCAGCATACTCTTAGAAGCACTGAAAGGTAATATATTAAACAAATAGTTTTAATTGATTCTAATTTGTATTTTCATTCGGTTGTTTTAAGTATTGAATCTTTTTGAGATTAGTCAGTTTGACTGAAAATCCTCGACAGGGTGGACAGTCAAAGTCAGTAACTGTTTGGGTTAATGTCTTATAAACTATTAGACTAATCTTTACATATTTATTTTTTTTTTTTTTTTTGCTGCAATTTTATATACTTACTAGCATATAAACCAATTAGAACCAATATCAGTATCCTGGGATTTACCGAATTTAAAAATATTTTAAAATATATGCCCTTGAAATCTACGATTTATTACTTTGCCTTAACCCCGTTACGACTTGTCATGGATTTCCATTCAACTCCCACCCACTTCCCACTCGCATCCCACTCACATACCACCCGCATCCCAGCCGTCGGTAATTCCGTCATCGAAAAATGATATCACAAATGATTTCGATTTTTATCATTACAAACAGAGTTTCAAGCCAATCGGATGAAAAAATAGTTATTTAGCATCTAGAATTTTCCGGGAATTTTCACGCCTGGGAAGGATTTTTCCACATTGAAAAAATCACATTTCCAACTGCCGGATAAAAAATAGTTTTTTGCATGCAGAATTTTCCGGTCATTTTCCTCGTGGGCGGATTTTCCAAAATCGGGAAAAGACGTCTCGAATTATTTCGCGTTCTATGCTTACAAACCAAGATTAGAGTCAAAACGGATGAAAAAAAATATAATTTTCCCCAAACTTTTCCGACGCTTCGAAGTTCGGCTCTGGCGTACATCCTTATTAACTAGTAATGCAGGTTGTCGGCAGGCCGTTTACAAAGCGGCCAAGCACATGGCAAAGTAATGCAGATTGTATGAGATTATTTCCTTCATACTGATGGCAAAGTAAGGCACGAGTAACCCTGGGTACAACGAAATCAAGTATGCAAATTGAAAGCTTAATGAATTCTGCTTAAAATCGGATTTTTATCTCTGATTGCATCTCGCGTTTTCAAGTAGCTGTTAAAAAAGCAAAAAGTTCGATTTTTGTCATGTCTACAAGTGTATCAAAATTATACGACATATTTCAAATATTGCGGCTGAAAAGAAAGATTTGGTATCAATTAATTTTTTTATATATCTGCTAACAATTTAATGAATTTGTAATAAAATGCCGCGTGGGCGTTTGTTATCCGACGAGGAAGAGGGGGTACAACGATGTTGGCTTTAATATTATATAAGCGAAATATCGCAGAAAGTCGGTCGAACACGTTGTGTTATCACCAAATATTTTAATAATCCGGATGAATATAGTGTAAAGCATAGCTCTGGAGGAAAACCCAATTCGTTTGCTTCGTGCTCCACACTTGCCGCATGATTCAGAACGACAGCTTCACGGATGACTCTTTAGCGGACGCTGCAATCATCGGAGTGCATTGTCAGAAGAGTCTTAAAAAGACTCCGTTCTAAAGCCGCACCACAAAACTCCACGACTTCAATTTGTGAAAAAAAAACTTGGAGAGAAACTGGGCCTGGGTATAAAATGTTCACTTTATTTTGTTTAAACAGTTTTGTTCAATTTTTTATCATTCAGGCCTTTTCCCATTTCCGAATCCGATTAATCGGAATTGGTCAGGGTTGTGATTTCCAAGAAACGATTTAAGAATTCGGTCAAATCTTTTTGCCATCTACTGGATCGAATGAAGGAAATATGGATTTTGAAGTTAAAGTTCGAATTACACAGTCGGTTTTTGGAAGCGAGAGGATTTAACAATTCCGATTCCGCATGATTTGATCGAAATCGAAAACGGGAACAGGCCTGATTATGTTTTCCAAACGCAATTTCGGAGGCGGATTCGCAATGGTTTGGGGAGCCTTTCATGCGTCTGGAAGCTGCAGGATGATCAGTGGAGAATACAAAAGTATTGAATATTGACAAGTAAGACGGTCCGTCTTCTGCCAATTTTTGAAAAAATACTGAAAAGAGATCTTGTTTTTATGCAGGATACTGCATCTATTCACAAGAGCAGAGAGACCCAGCGCTTATAAGTGATCACCATAAAAATATTTTGGATTGGCCAGTATGCTCCCCTGACCTAAACGCGATTGAGAACATTGTGGGTATCTAAGCCAGGCGTGTTTACGTCAATAACAATAAATTTGAGAATGTCGAAAGCCTCAAAAGCGAAATTTTGGCCCAATGGTCTCTTTTAGACCAAAATGTACTTACAAATTTGGTGAATTCAATGCCTAAGAGAGAGAAGCAAAGGCTCAAGGTAGCAAGGCTCTATTAATTATCAAATATTATTTATATATCATTATAAGAATAAAATATTAATTAAATCCAACAAATTGACATAGGTAGTATAATTTTGATACATTTGCAGACATGACTAAATCTAATCGCTGCTTGAAAAACCCACCCCAAATCAGAAATAGTAAAATAAGAGAATTCATTAAGCGTTCATTCTGCATACTTGATTTTGTTGTATTATGCTTTCCCATTCTCCTACGAGAGTCGAAACTAAAATTTTCGGGGTGTACAAATAAATATTTTTCAACATTGATTTGAATTATCAATATCCTACAAAAATTTGTTTGTTGCTTTTTTAATCTTTTAAGATCATTTCGTCGAAATTTTCAGCTTTTTAGCTAGGCTGGTGTTGAAATGTCAGAGTTTTGGCAAAAAAAATAAGATTTGTGGCCCACAGTACTCTGTACCAAAGGTACACTGAGTATATAAAGTTTGTGCAAAAGTATGTAACAGGGAGAAGGGATCATTTTTCGCCCAGGCAGTAGAGACGTCATCTATTGGTAAGTTTTCATGTTTGTTCAATGCAAGTATGGGTATCCAAAGATTTCACTCTCATTATTCACAACGTAAGACATTTAGCCATAGGCATTGAGTCCTTGTTGCAGATGGACTTAAGAATTACAAAGTTTGAAATTAAATTAAAACAAAATATTTGGCTTTACACAGTCCAAAGGTTTACTTTTAACAGAACACTAAAAAATTTCACTTTCAAAGAACTTTAGTGGAAGTGGTATTGAAAACAAGGCTGTTTAACGCAGTTCATTCACACACAAATTTGTTCGACGAAATGTTCGTCGTTAGTCGAGGTGTTTAAATTTTTCGGAACTTTAGCTGGCGACGCCAACTGAAATCAACATCGTAATTTGAAAACATTGCCAATTTTTAGGGACGCAAATTAAAATTCCCAACGACTTAATTTAAAAACAAACAACAAAATTTTGGTACAACGCAAACCGAGGCTTTAGTTTATAAGAAACTTCACGCTTGTGCTGCTCCTCCCTAATGGCAAAAATTTGGGTCCTTGGGGGCGGGAACTGAACTTAAAGTCGAAAACATTTCGTAATTATTTGATTCAATTATTTCATTTGTTGCTTGTGTGTGTCAATAATGTTGATACCTGATTAATATCCATCCAATGTTTGGCTTCTTCAACCGTGTTAAACTCGACAAATGCTATATCGTTGGATGAACCTAAATTTTAGATAGAAGCAGATACAAAATGGTGAAGTTCCTGTTTGGCCAACTTTTTTGGTGCATACACAATATTTACTTAGCAAATAATTTTCATAAAATTAAGCTCTTAACTAATTGGATGACCCACCTGAGGACTGTCGCTTTTTAATGCGTATAAAGGCTGGCTCCAAATTCACTTGCCGCAGCGAGTCTAGGATCTGAAAGAGAGAACAACGGATTTCAATGGAAATTCAATTGATTCTTTTTTGTAAGCTTACAAAATCTCTGGTAAAATTTCGGGGCAGACCACAGAGTATGATTATATTTTGAGGTTCCTGACTGCTGTTGTTCCTATCATGGGGATGGCGGCGATATTGTTGACTCTCGTCACTGTTATCATCGGATGATTGTCGTCGGTGGCGTTCACGTTCTCGTTCCCTATCGACGCGCTCATAATTTCTATCCTCACGATCGTGGTTGTTTCTCCAGCGCTGGTCGCGCTCCTCACGTCGATGATGCTCATAGTTATCCTCCGTCCGCCGCGGCTGGCGTTGTGGCTGTCGGTTCTCAAAGTTGTTTCGTGGATGATAATTGCGTTCCTCCTTGTAATCATCATCGATTAGTATATCGTACAAGTCCGGCTGCTCACAACTGTTGCCATGTCGGAAATGCGAAGAGCGCTCACGACTGCGGGAACGGGTTTGCCGGCGCCGGCTACGTTCGCTGAGTACATAATAGAAGGGCAGTTTCAGACACTTGGGGTGATTGGAAATGTGTTAAGACTTACCGGGAACGTGAGCGTGAACGACTATAGCGTCTATATTGACTATTGTTGTTGTGGTGGCTGCTGCTGTGGCCTCCCCCGCTACCGCCCGAAAAACTACGTCCATAGCGGTCCATGTTACGCGTATTCAAATCTAACTCTTTATACCCAAATCACTTTTTGTCTAATCTGATTAGGATAAAAAACAACAATAATTTTTTATTGAGGGTGGAAAAACAACAATAAACAATGAAAAGAATAAAACTCACAGGCTACTTGCTAGTGGTGGAATAACTTTGAGAAACTATCGATAGGACCGCATCACTGATGCGACTATCGAGGTATTTTTTAAACGATAGTTTGTGATTTTTAATTTATGAATTCTTTTTGTAAAAAAAATAGGTTTTTGCGCTTCAATATTACTGAACTCAAACACGCTCATGGGTAATTTGTAATGTTTTAAAATTTAGTTTGGTCAAAGTCGCAAACCGTTGAGACAAGCTATTTAGTGTATCAAAACTTAGGCACAGACGAAGTTAGCTTTTCTTTTTTTTGTAATTTTAAAAAAATTTTAAATTTGTGAAAAGTGTATTGTGGGTTTGGTTTCCTAAATGTCTTTTCCTATGAGCTAGTCTCCGCAAGAGCTCTTTCCATGGTACTCTGCACATATCCATTGGACTTTGTCTTTGTTCTTTGAAGAGGCATTTTTAACCATTTTAAATCAAACGATAACTCACAACTGATCTTTTTTTTAAATTAAAGGTTTGCTTATGTTGAGATTTAAAAAACAGATGTGTTGATGATAAAATCAGGGCTGCAAACCGGTTCCAGTTGAACCGCTCGGAGTCGGAGTAAATGCACTTAAAACGATTTTTGTAAGTTTAAATATTCGTACTTCTTGAGAAAGTGGTTAGAAAAACGTTCTTAAATTTTGAATTCAATCCCAATTTCTAGAACTGAATCATGGGATCCAAGCTATTAAACGTATTGCTGAATTCATGATATATGCTATAGTCATCCGATTTGGATCAGTCTTGACAGAATTATTTGTTAGCATATCATATTAATCAGTAATGAGTTTTGGAATAGTTGAAAAACAAAAAAAAAGTTTTTCACTAAAACTTTTTTCAGATCTATCTTTTGTATGGCAGCTATACTATATAGTTGCCCGATTTGCATAAATCTTGGTGAAATTATGTGAAAGCATAAAAAACTTATAAATACGAGGGTTGGGAGCGATAGCATCGAAAACAAAAAAGTTTTTCTCACTAAAACTACTTTTTCAACCGATCGTTCCTATGGCAGCTATATGCTATAGTCATCCGATCCGGCCGGTTCCGACAAATGTGCAGCGTATTTACACCAAAAGACTTCGTGCAAAGTTTGGTTGAGATAGCTTTAAAACTGACGGAGGAGATAGCATAGAAACAGACGGACGGACGGACAGACGGACGGACAGACGGACATGGCTATATCAACTCAGCTCGTCATGCTGATCAAGAATATATATACTTTATGTGGTCGGAGATGCTTCCTTCTATGCGTTACAAACATCCGGACAATTTTAATATACCCCCTCTCCAAGGGTATAAAAAAAACAAGATAAGATATTTGTGCTCGCTCTCACAATTTAAACTGACAGGAGATCACGAAGCTGTTTTTAGCAAAATGTTTTATTATGGGGTTTATGCTTATTCAATAGCAATCATTCCCGATATTTTGGCTGAACCCGTTTGAAAGTTTTGAAAAAATCGTAGAAAGTAAATAAAATTGCATAGCTTTTTGAACACTGTGTTTGTATTTAACCTATTTGTTTGGCTTCATTAAGCTTAATTTTTAGACAGTTTAAATAAGATTAAAAATAAAGCAATCATACTAAATTCTATCCCGTCCCGTCGTAAGGGACACAACCAAATTTTCAAGTCGCGCGGAAATTCCAGAATTAAAAATTATTTCCTTTCTGTCATGTGAATGCTGAACAGACTATAGTATATTCTTCTTCCTAAGGACTATGTAGTGAATTAAGGGTCAAAGGACATTTTATTTCTAAGTGCGCACCTACATACATTTGTTTAATATTAGATCTCCAGGATATTCTTTTCTGATCAATTTATGTAAATCAACGCAGTATGAGAGTATGTAACTATTTAAACATGTGTACCTATGTGTCTTTATTAGGCGGCAACCAAAACAGGGAAACTTTATTTCTCAAGAATATAAAAAATTAGAAGCAAATTTAACTTTTCTCTTTTAAAAGCGGAAACAATAAATATATTTTTAATAAAGGTCACAATTCCCGCTGGCATCTGATTTTTTATCAGCAAAAAGCTAAATTGGAAAATAAGCAGTGTTGGCAAAACTGTTTATTTTTCTCCTTCAAACACACTTTTCATTGCAAAATGTTGTTATGAATTTTTAGGCGCTTCAATCGATATAAATCTCTTAGATTATCAACTCACAGCCTAGTTTATTAACAAACACTCGCAAATGAGATAAGGAGACAACTAACTTTTAGCAGACTGCTCACGTCATGTGTGCCATCTCTATTCTGATAATATTGTTGAGATCACGTACCACCACCAATAACAAAAGACAATCAACAGTTCACAGCAATGATCTATTTTTTGGCTTTTAGCTTTGTAAAATTTTAACTACTTTATTGTGATATACGGTCAACGTATTGTTAAAGCTATCGATGTGTTTTTTATGTGCCATAAGATTCAATTTTTTTCTTGGATGTAATGAGGTCTTTCCAATTTGATTTTTTTTGGTTCCTGTTGTGAAAAAAAAAAACACACACGCACTACACCCTTTCTCTCTCTCCCTCCCTCTCAGCTCCTAAATTAGAGAGAAAATTTTCCAAAAATTTGCTAACGTAAATCGAATAAGATGCTGTCATGCCTTCAAGCCTGTAGAAAAATATTCTGTTACGTTGCTAAATTATGACAGTCTTATACATGATTTTCATAGTTATAGATTGGTTTATGAATTACCGGAGGCATGTTCGTTATTTGATTAAGTTTATGTTAGTTTTTGTGAAAAATAAAAACGTGACTTCACTTTGGCAGTCACGGTAACTGTTTGTATATGCCATCACTGCAGCCCTGAGCACGACTTTAGTGTTGCAAAATGTGCGCAGTCATCGTTACAACACTGATAATCAGTGGCATGCTGTGTGTTGGGGAAAAACCAAACTAATATTATTTTTAGTCCAAAAAAGAATTGGACATCCCCCTTTAATCCCAACAAGTTTCTCTATATACTCGAGTGTAAAACAATTCACTTGCCACTCACACACACAATGAAGAAAGTGTTATTAACCAAAACGCAGACGGTGTCGATACGAGGAGTGGTTGGTGACAACAACGCCAGCAATGGGGCAGCAGTGCCCATTCCCATACGTGTGATACCAATGCCCACCAAGGTGATCACCAATACGTATATGCAGCGCAAATCCTTTCAGTCCATTTATGAGGATATATTTAAATTACTCATGCGCTTGCCAGATAAGGCCCTACAGCAACGGGTGATCGACGCAATCAACGGCGGTGGTAATGGACGCCTAGATAAGACTGCGATTAGTAAACAATGCCAATGTGGGTCTTCCCCAACTAAAGTGGATGCGTCAACGCAAACTGAATCCTTTGAAACTAAACAGCAACCTAAAAAAATGGAAATTATTACAAGGAAAGCTGAAACACCCCCACCCACAACTAACAATACAAATGCCACCATGCCCAAGAAGCGTGGACGTAAGCGTAATACTTGTGTACCCCAAGTGGTGAAGAGATCAACCACTGAAATGGCCCTACAGGAACGTGAGGACAAGCAATTGACTCCCGTGGTGACCAAAAAGAAAAAATTAAATATTTTGGTAAGTAAGGAATGATTAGTCTAACCCAAGTTTTACTCATAACTCGTTTTATAGGAGCCTGAAAAATGTTTTACCCCCACTCCCGCTCCCATCATTTGCGAGCGTCGAAATTCCACCTTATCGGATATATCTTTGGATAATATAAATTTAAGTAAATTATCCGAGGAACTGGATGATTTCATTGTGACCGATACAAATCAAAATATACTTCGAACCATGGCTAAGGAATATCTAAAGGCTCATGTGTCTTCTGAAGAAGGACTACTGTAAGTTGACCAAGAACAAAACCTAAAACTCTTTTCTCACCTTTATTTCTCAGGCCCATACATGATGCAATTTTAATTGGCGACATTCAGGGCGTTAAAAGGCAAGTTTATGTGTGGACCAAAATGAAGCAAATGGATTTCAATCTTATACTCACCGACGATGATGAAGATTGCCTACAACTGGCCCTAACCAATGATTGTGATCCACAAATTGTGAAAATCATTTTAAATGCTAATCTTCTACCCAATCATATCTATGAGAACTCCAATACGGCTTTGCATTTGGCGGTTATAAACGACGTACAGCTGGAATCCTTGAAAGAACTAATGCAATGCATTGATCTGAATATTCTATTACAAATCAATGATGATGGTTATACAGCTTTGCATATAGCGGTACGACATGATCGTTATAAAATGGCAGAGATTATATTGGATAGCATAGATGACAGGCAATCGAATGGTTCGGGACCCGTCTATGATCGTTTGGCCGAAGAAGCCGCTGGACTGAATGGTAAACAAGAGACGGAGCAGAAGAAGTTTGCCAAGTATTATGAACGAGCCTGCGATCGTTTGGAGTTGAATAAGCATAAATTGAAGAATCGCCGCTTGAAACGGGAAATCATAAATGCCACCGAAACCAGAGCGGGAAATCCTCCACTTTTCTATGCAGTTGAAGGGGAAATGGGTAGGTTTTTGTAAAGATTTGTTTGAAAAGTGTAAAATTACTTAACTTTAACTCTTTTTTAGAACACCTGTGCTACTTCCTACTCGCTCATTTGGCTGATCCCGATGAGGAGAATCTAAGCGGACATTCACCCAAATCTTTTCAATATGAATATACTCGCATTTTGCGCATCAGTTTGAAAATATCCCGCATTATGGATAAGGTTATAAGTATATTAAATTGTTAACACAAATTAGTAAATAAAAATTTAAGCTTAATTGTTGAAAATGTTTCATCCCCACTCCAATGGCGGCAAGGCTATCCCATACTTTTTAGCTTTCTTCTGCTGTTTTCTTCTTCGTCGTGTCCTTTTGCGTTGGCTGACTAAAAGTGTAAACAATTTATTATGACTTTTGCCAGGAATTTTAGTTTATCAGTAGGTACCACCCACCCAATTTCTCCAGCTGTTTCAAATCCTTCTCACTGTAATGGCCATAGTTGCAGTATAACTGAAATTGACAATATCCTCCGAAAAAGCGTTTACAAGGCTTTTTCAAACGCTCCTTGTTTAATACTTTAGCTGGATCTGTAAGTAAGTCAATTTATTTGTGGAAACCTCAATTTGTTTGTCTAAGTTCTCACCTTGAAATTGTTGCATATAGGTCACCTTGGCTGCCGTATGGGACATGCCTGCATTGTGCAATTTGCGCACATTCAAATCATTCTTCATAAAGCAACAACAATAATCACAATAATAACTTTTGCCACCCATTTTTAATGCATTTATTTGTTCTAGAGATGGTAGGGACTCAGTTTGTTAGTGATGTGTTTGTTTACTTATTATTTGGGCAGTGTTGCCCATTTTGCTATTTTCCCACCAGATTTAGCTATTTTGTAAGTTCGCTAGCAATTTTACCATTTTGCAAACAAATTTTTTTAAGGGACATGAAGCTCTTCAAAATGGATTTGCCAATTACTAATAAAAAATCATTGAAACTTTACCACCATACATTTCCAGGTCAACCTGGGCCAAAAAAAACTAAAAGTACTTCAAAAAGACTTTTATTTGGCTTATTGATCCCTTTCCCTCATTCCTCCTCTTATGGCAAAAAGATTCGAGCGAGTCCTTTAACCGTTTCTTTGAAATCACAAACAAATTCCAAACTAACGTTATTTTATAGCATTTTCATACAGCTTAAATCATAACTAATTTTTTACTAATAACCCAATTGGAAACATTCGGTTTCAAGGCCGTGCTAGCGAAATTTTTCTCATTTTGTTTGCATATTTTATTTTGATATTTTTTGATCAAAAATCTTTCTGATGTCAAGTGATATACGAACGCAAAAGAAACCATGAGAAGCTATGTGAATGTAATTAACTGAAAGTTTTCGCTTCGCATTACAGCAGAAACATCATAAATATAATGATGGAAAAAACTGTCCCGTCCGAAAATGCTTTACCTAAAATTATAAATATAAATTATTTTTGGATGAAATAATAAACCATTTTTTAGGGGGTATCAATGACTACATTCTAAAAATATCACATTAATATATATAGGAAAAGTTTATTTATTGGGGAAAGAGTAAGATAATAAAGGGATTTATGTTAATTTAAAAAAAAGTAATAAAATATGGGGATTCCATACAAAAAAATGTTTTTTCTGGGATGATGTCTCCGAATTGGATGATAATTGGCCCAAAGGAAGCTTATTATGAGAGAAGCTTAACCCCAAAATGTGAGCTTTTTGGAGCTCTTTTGCAGAAGTTCTACGCTTAAAAGTGTAATATTGTGAATTTTTAAATTTTCAATTACTCGAAAACGGTTTAAAATAGAGCTTTGCAGTTTTTTTCCAAATGTTCAGGGATTAAAAAGTCCTTTTAAAAAATATTTTGAAAAATTTTATATTTTTTACCTTTCTTGAAAAAAGAAGGATTTTTTTCAAAAAACTTAGTCTAGCAAAAAGACCCATCCTTCAAAAATTCTCAAAAAAATATATGTGAAAGCCGCATCTTTTCCAAACATTTTGAGTGCCCGAACATATCGGTAGCTTGAAAATTGAGGAAGTTATGGCCATTTTTGTCATGTAATCTCAAAAATATCAGTATGAAAAATTTATCAAAAATTTCTAATAAATTTTATTTTCGGTTCTTAATTTGCCCACGTACGATGGTAAACTTTTTTGAAAGGGATTCCCACATAATTTTTTCTTGTGATATGGAAGGGGAGCGGCTTGCCCGGCAATACTGCTTTCAAGAAGGAACAAGAATGAAATACTTACAGCTGAAAACCTTTATCAATGGGCAAATGATAATTTGAAAACCATCAATGTTTTTTTGCATCCCAAAAGATTACCAACAGTGTACAAAATATTTAAAAACCAGGTTCGAAAATTGTAAAACTATCAAAGGGAAGCTTGGTATTTATCACGCGGTTCTTGTGAATGATTCCTCACTTAAAGTCAAGACGACATCAAGAAGTCCAATTTCAAAATTAGTTAGAGTGTAGGCTCTTTTTTATTTTATTATTACTTTTTTATTTTTTATTATTTATTATTTATGAATGAAATTTTTTAGTTTTTTCTTTTCTATTTACTTTTATTTTTAGACTAATAAAATTGATAAAAAAAAATAGAGGGAAGCTAACTTCGGCTGTACCGAAGTTTATATACCCTTGGAGCATGATATATGCTGCCAGTTTTTTATATGGCAATACGATATATTCATCAAAAAAAGTTTTTCTCACTAGAACTACATTTTGGACCGATCGTTCCTATGGCAGCTATATGCTATAGTCATCCGATTTAAATCAAACTTGACAAAATTGTGTGGTAGTATATAATAATAGATCTGTACAAAGTGGGAGCGATAGCATTGAAAACAAAAAAAGTTTTTTCCACTAATACTTTTTTTCAGACCTTTTGTATGGCAGCTATACTATATAGTTGTCCGATTTGGATAAAACTTGCTGAAATTATGTGAAAGCATAGAAAACTTATAAATACGGGGGTTGGGAGCGATAGCATTGAAAACAAAAAAGTTTTTCTCACTAAGACTTTTTTTCAGACCTATCTTTTGTATGGCAGCTATACTATATAGTTGCCCGATTTGCATAAAACTTGCTGAAATTATGTGAAAGCATAGAAAACTTATAAATACGGGGGTTGGGAGCGATAGCATTGAAAACAAAAAAGTTTTTCTCACTAAAACTACTTTTTCAACCGATCGTTCCTATGGCAGCTATATGCTATAGTCATCCGATCCGGCCGGTTCCGACAAATGTGCAGCGTATTTATACCAAAAGACTTCGTGCAAAGTTTGGTTGAGATAGCTTTAAAACTGACGGAGGAGATAGCATAGAAACAGACGGACGGACAGACGGACGGACGGACAGACGGACATGGCTATATCAACTCAGCTCGTCATGCTGATCAAGAATATATATACTTTATGTGGTCGGAGATGCTTCCTTCTGTGCGTTACAAACATCCGGACAATTTTAATATACCCTCTCCAAGGGTATAAAAACAAGAAAGAAAAGGACCCGGTCGTATTACACACTGTGCCAATACAGGTCGCTGCTAGAATTCTGTACCGATTGAATAATTCGAAATCGGTGTCCACACCAAGACGAAGTCGTTGAAAGTCTTTTTTATACCTTTTTCTGTAAGCCTTAAAACCAAAGCGTTCTTTTCTGGGTCCTAAAATTTTATTTAATAGCTCAAAAGGGATGTTTGGGCAAAAAAAAGAACCAAAAATAAAATTTATTAGAAATTTTTGATAAATTTTTCATACTGATATTTTTGAGATTACATGACAAAAATGGCCATAACTTCCTCAATTTTCAAGCTACCGATATGTTCGGGCACTCAAAATGTTTGGAAAAGATGCGGCTTTCACATATATTTTTTTGAGAATTTTTGAAGGATGGGTCTTTTTTGCTAGACTAAGTTTTTTGAAAAAATCCTTTTTTTTTCAAGAAAGGTAAAAAATATAAAATTTTTCAAAATATTTTTTAAAAGGACTTTTTAATCCTGAACATTTGGAAAAAAACTGCAAAGCTCTATTTTAAACCGTTTTCGAGTAATTGAAAATTTAAAAAAATTCACAATATTACACTTTTAAGCGTAGAACTTCTGCAAAAGAGCTCCAAAAAAGCTCACATTTTGGGGTTAAGCTTCTCTCATAATAAGCTTCCTTTGGGCCAATTATCATCCAATTCGGAGACATCATCCCAGAAAAAAACTTTTTTTGCACTGCTGCTGCTGCTGGGCGGTCACTGGTTATGTTCCTGTTGAATTTACCCATGGTCATTTGGCTATTCTATGAGTTAAATCGCCAACGTAGGAACAGTCTGGGCGTTTACGATCAGTGAGATATACATAGTCGTGGTTGCTCAAGGTGCATCTAAGAAATTGTATGATCTATTTGGGTTACTATTTTTGTCATGTTCTTTGTGGGCTTGTATTGGTAAGTGAATGGATAAAAATGTGGTAAATAATTTGTTAACTTTTTGCTTTTTACAGTCTCATATCGTCGCTGATTAAGGGATCCCATTAAGCGTTATGAAGATGATGAAATAGTCACGGATTTTTGAAGTTTAACCGTAGGCGACAAAGATTTTGATAAACAAAGAATTTAAAAATTTGTATTTATGTTTAATTAGAAATACAATTACTAAAAGAGACTGTTTTCAAGTCTCATTGGATATGATTTTTTTTTTTTTAACCCACTAGTCCTGTCTATTTTATATCTTTTTGTTTTCTTTTGTTTAAGCGTATTCATTTAATTATTTATTTAACTTCCCCCCCCCCATAATGCAAAATCAATCTAATTTTGTTTTGGCTATTGCAAAAAGTCCACCGCACTTCCTACAGCTCACGTTGACGTTGTTTTAGAACATGCCCAGCGTGCTTCAGCGGTCTTGATACTGACCACCCCCCGATCATGGGCCAATTTAATGCCGCATACAGTTCCAGTTCCGCCATTGTCCACAGATTTTGAACTGCTGCAGCTGGCGGCACCAACCTGTTGTCTTTTGCCCATATAAGATTGAGCATCAGAACGAGGATGTCGCCGCTTGGCCGGGCACAGTTTGCCACCCTTGGGAAATGGTGGCTCCACCAAGTAGAGCTTGAGACAACCCTGCTCCACGAATGAACACAATAACCGCGTTCTATGAACGCATCCAAATTATCATCCATTTCTATGTCCTGTGGATTCGGGGGTAATACCGGATTATCACACTATAGGCAAAGTTCTACATTAATCGCGTGTGGCCTCAGGCAGAATTTCCAAGCAACGATGCAGGAGATCTCATTGGACGAAAATTGGCTAGCTCATCTTTGGTCAGACGCAACGGAGGCTCATACACTGTCCGGGCAATCTCACGGGACTGGCCATTCAAATGGCGCACTAGCACCACCGCCGCGGCAGATTGGATTCCTGGCATTTCAGTTCCAACACCTTGCAGGATAGGTGTCAGTATAGTAGCTAATACGCGATATATATAGTCGCCTCCTCGTGCTATTAATTCAACGCTGGAATTCTTTTGACGCTGGCTTTTTTGACTATTGTCCAGATTCTTAATATCCATACACACGCAATTGCTTAATCGCTTAAGCACACGCATGAGATCCCCCGTTAAATATTGCTGTACAAAAGCGAAGGTACCAACAAAGCTTGCGGTTTGCCCAAATAATCCCTAGCATATTCATCAATCAGCCGCGTGAGTTCGGTAAAGTTTATCCGATAGCGCGACTTTAAACTCCACCAGTATATAGTTATTGCTTGTCCGGAGTAGTTTTCGGGAAAGCAGGCAAACTGTCATGGCACGATTAGGACAGGATCGGCATGAATATCGACACGCGTGAGCGAGGCACTGCAGCTAATAATTTTGGTATGAGGCCACCTGCTGCTCACACTTGGACCGAATTTCGTTTACTTCTTGCTCAATAAAGTCCATGCTGGATACCAGAGAACAAGAGCAGAAGTGGAGGTGAAAACTTTAAATATCAGAAAGTTTTATGCCAGTGGAAATGTTTTTAAACCGCCAGCTGTGCCGGTCAGAGTTGTCACCACTCACAATGGTGCCTGGCACAAAATGGC